>JAEANM010006136.1:0-18871 GCA_017656035.1 Myanophis thanlyinensis
CATTTCACTGCATATCGTACCATGTATGACTGTGCATGTGACCAATAAAATTTGAATTTGAAATTTGAATTTGAAATTTGCAACATTCCATCCATGGTCATGGAATCAAAATTTGGGCACTTAGCAACTGGCTTGTATTTTTGACTGTTGCAGTATCCTGGGGTCATGTGATCACCTCTTGTGACCTTTTGGCAAGCAAAGTCAGTGTGGGAGCCAGGTTTACTTTAGAACTATGTTACTAACAACTGCAGTGATTCACTTAACAACTTTGGCAAGAAAGGTCATAAAATGGGGGAACACTCACTTAACAAGTTTCTTGCTTAGCAATGGAAAGTTTGGGCTCAATTGTGATTGTAAGTCAAGGACTTGCCCTGTACATTGCAGAATGATTTTCAGAGTTTGGGGTATGAACTTAGTAGTATAGGCTGTAGGATTATCTTTTCAGAGTTACTGCCAGTATATAAGGAACAAAAAAGGGGAAGGCCAGCATGTTGTGGAGTTCAATGTGTGTCTAAAGAGATGGTGTAAAAGGGAAGGCTTTGGTTTTATTAGTCATGATACATCTGCAGCTGTACAAACTGTACAAAAGAGATGGTTTGCATCCGTCAAAGAAAGGGACTGAGTTACTTGGCATTAAATTCACAAATTTTCTGACTAAACATTTAAACTGAACAGTGGGAATAGAGAATTAATACAGAACATTTCTGTCTCCAACAATCTAAAATTAATAGGGTTGTCAGTGCATGTAACATAGATGTTTGTGTGGATATTAATATCAACCTTGTTGTCAAGCAAAACCAAGCATCTAATAGTGAGTGCCATACCATGTGCACTAATCAAACAGATGGCAAGAAAGTAGGGGTAGTAGGGCACAACATAGGTTATGTAAACAGTAAACACAGGGTCAATCAAAATGGACCTAAATGTCTATACACCAATGCACAGAGTATGAGGAATAAACAGGGTGAATTAGAAATTCAAATAAATGAAGGCAGATATGTTAGTTTCCATTACAGAAACTTGGTGGGATGAAATCCACAAATGGAACACCCAGCTGGAGGGATTTAAATTATTTAAAAGAAATACACCAAATAAAAGAGGAGGTGGAGTTGCACTATGTATAAGAAATAACTACATCTGTACAGAAATAGAGCACAACAACTGAACTATATTTTTCAAAGATCCTGGAGCACCGGGGGAACGGGAAAAAAGCCGATATAGTTCCCATCTTCAAAATAGGAAAAAAAATAGATCCAGGAAACTACAGACCTATCAGCCTGACCTCAATACTAGGGAACATTCTGGAAATAGCAGTGTTCTGATATCTCTGGGGCTGACACAAAAAAGAGGGAGTCAAGCTATTTTCCAAAGCACCTGAGGGTAGGACAAGAAGGAATGGGTAGAAACTAATAAAGGAGAGAAGCAACTTAGAACTAAGAAGGAATTTCCTGACAGAACAATTAATCAGTGGAACAACTTGCCTCCAAAAGTTGTGAATGCTCCAACACTGGAAGTTTTAAAGAAGAGATTCTCTCTCATGAGTTAAAGCCAACAGCCCATAAACAGTGGCCTGAGTTTAATAATTTATGCTTTGTGAGAGCAACAAAAGAATTGAGTCATCTTTAAAAATCTAATGAAGGGGGCCTGGTACAACTCACAAATGTTAAACAATCTAGCAGTGAAGAGCCCAGGAATAACAAATGTTAATTGGCTGCAGAGAAACAAGAAACTTGCTTTTGTTATTAAAATGCAATGGAGCTTCAAAGCTTAGATTCAGTCCATTAGTCAAAAACTGACTACCTTTCAAAAGCATTTAATTCCATAAAGTTGTTCTGAGATTTGGCTAATATTTTAGGTACAAAATATGACAAATCCATCCTTGTTGGTCTTTTTAGATGATCTGCCAAATGGAATTTGCTTGTCTGAACCAGTAACATAATACCATGAAGAGCTGATGGCCTTTCACCTGTCCTACCCATTTCTGGATATGGATTTCTGGATATGGTTACCTGTTAATAACATTCTATGAGAAAGCTATGAGGAACAAGCAAGGACACAGGTCAACCTTCCCACATTATATTGTCTTTTCTGTCTGTGGTTCTCTAGGATTACATAGTTTGCTACCTGAGTTTTTCTATATTGAGATGTCAGGGATTGCCATACATTTTTCATAAAAAAATCAAGTCAGACTACCACAAGGCAGAAGGTTCTCCTTTGGGATTGACAGAAAAGAAGCTGAAGAGTTTTATCCATCTCTAGGAAAGCAACCGTGATGATTTCAGAACAATCCCTACAGACTGGTTCAGATTGATCTAATGGTTGGTAGATGAATTCTAAACAGAGCCATATGCTCCCAATTTGGAACCTGACAATTCAGAATAAGCAGTCAGGAAAGCTACACCTGGTATCAGCCTCTGGTGTTCCCACATTACTGATTGCTCTTGATTGATTAAATGAAACACAAACTCTTGATAGTTAAATAGATTTTAGAGACATTGTGCAGATATTACCAGATGTTTCAAAATCACATCATTCAGGTGTGCTACCTCCAGCTTTGCTTTGATTTCTGTTCTTTTACTGCTTTTCTGAATTTTTGGTACTGCTTTGGGTAACTGATAGTTTCAGGCACAACTGGGACAAGATAATTTGTTACACCACAATCCTAATTGTCAAAATAAAATTGTCAGGTGAAATGTATTGGGGGAAAAACAACAGCTGTATAATAATTCTATATCTGAAATGCATTGTTCTGAATTGTTGAGCCAAATTTGCTATGGATATGTCAAGCTATTTTACTTATGCTTTCTATTTTGAAATTTCCTTTCAAGACAGTCCTCAAATCTTTGAAAACATACAGAATACATTATAATATCAGCTTTCCACTGTTTTTAGTTTGACTTTTATTCTCTATGTGATATACATACATTCTCCTTTGCTTTTATTTTGACATTTAACTTTCTTTGCTGTTAGGAGTTTGAAGACTGGCCTGGTGTCTTCAGAGTATCTCTCATTTCCAATGGATAAATTTTTGTGTTCATTTAGTTTGGTTCCATGACTAATGGGCAATTGATGGTTATGTTTCCAATAGAATGTCCAAAGAATATTATAATAGCCTTGAGTACAGAATCACAGTGCTGAAGGAATCATTCAGGCCATCAAATCCAACATATAATCCAGATGAAGCACTGTGTGCAGATAACTGTTCACATCCACCTGAACACATTTAGTATTTTGAAGGATAATTTCTTCTACTGTCAGACAGCTCCTATAAATACTTTTAGGATTTTTTTTATTTTTCTAGCATTTCTTTGAACTCTATTTTCCTATTGTGCACTATAACAGAATAACAAACTTGGATGGGACCTTGGAGGTCTTCTATTCCAACTCCCTGCTTAAATAGGAGACCCTATACAACACCAGACAAGTGACTGTCCAATCTCTTCTTAAAAACCTCCAGGGATGGAACACCCACAACTTCTGAAGGCAAGCTGTTCCACTGCTCACTGTAAGGAAATTTCTTCCTAGTTCTAAGTTGGATCTCTCTTTGATAAGTTTCCATCCATTACTTCTTCTCCTGCCTTCAGGTGCTTTGGAGAATAGGTTGACCTCCTCTTCTTTGTGACATCCAGATGGAGAACGGTCTGGCTCTTCATCTGTGAATCTCCTTCAGATATTTGAAAAATGCTATTTTATCTCTGTGTTCTCTTCTCTTTCCAAACATAGACATTTCCAGCTCCCTCAACTCTTCTTCGTAAGATTCCATGACCCTCAAAAAGGTTTTCAGTTTGCTCTTGGATAGCATGATCACTCATTTTTCTTCCTCACACTGTGAAGAATGCGCTGCGGAGCAGAAAACTATTACTTTCTTAATCCTGGCAATTTTTCACCTTATGTGCAGCCTGTATTCATGTATTAATAACGCTTTTCTAACACAAGTGCCATCAGTCTCCTCCTGGTCTTGTTTTAGTGGGGGTTTTTTTAGTGGAAAAGAAAGATCCAATAAATACAGTTTATAAACATATTTAACACTACTGCCAATTTAGGAAGAAAAATAACAAGGAAAGATCTGTTGATTTATTTTCTGCTAATCTGTGTAAAAAGGGCTTATTGTTAACCAGCAAGTTTGTAAACTTGGTGAGAAGCTGCGCAGAACTGGTCTGATTTAAGTGGTTTGCAAGAAGTTCTAGAAATAATATCAAAGTACGTCTGTATGTGTTTGTGTGGTGCACAAATACATTTGTGTTCTAAAAATATCCAAGGTTTTTAGAAATGTCTTGAAGAACAAAGGCAATATCATCTCATCTGCGGTAAACAGATGTTGCTGAATTTATAAGACCACCAAGAAGAAACATGAGAGCAAGAAGGGGGAAAAAAGTATGTTGGGTGTGAGATCCACTCTGAAATATCTGTGTTTCTGAAACCCTGCTGTGCCTATTTTTTTTTCTTCATTGATGATTGTTCCTTTAGAGAGCAGAGCATAGTAGCCATTGTGCTTCTCACGCAATCAAATTCCACACAGCAATGCATAGATGGTGTTGTAGCTGTGGGGAAAATAGTTTGAAAAGTCACAAATGTTTTTATTCTTTGAGTTTACAAAAGAAGCCAGTGACACTAGCCAGTGTAAGGAGCAGAGTTTGCAGGAGAAATTAGCAATCCTGATACTATTCCAAATTGTTGTTTAGGTTAAGTCCAGGAACTACCTGCACAGCTGTGCAAGAGTGCAAGTTTATAAATATAGTGTAGTTATTCACAGCTGCACTGCTGTGAAGGTACTTAGTACAAAAGGACGTGGGGGGGGGGTGAGGAAAAAACCTCCACAGATTTTCTGCCTGACGTTATGGCTCCTTAAGGTCACACAGGAAGGTTGGGGAAAATGTTGCAAAACAGGTTGGATGGCTTTAATTGCGTTCCTGCTGGCAAGACCTGCTGCTAGATTAGAGTGCATGTAACTCAGTAGCACATGGAAGTAGTAATCACTGAAAAAGAAAAGACTGGGGAAAAGTAGATGCTGAGAGGAAACGGCATTAGGAGAAGACGGTTGTGTACCATGTTGTGTACCAGGCATCACAAAAATTGTGATAAAATGCTTTGGATCTACCTTTCAGAGCGGAGTGCTGTTGACTTCTGTGGTTTAAGAGCCTGCAGAGGGCTCAGCTTGAATGAGGGCAGGGAAACGCTCTGGTAAACAGCTGAGTTCTGTAAGAGGGAAGCTCCTTTACTAAGCAGGAAGCCAGGCATGTGGGGCACACTGTAACTCATGCCTTCTGTCCTTTTGGATTGATGAAAAGTTTCCTCTGTTAGGCAGAAAATCACAAAGAAAGAATGTGAGAGAAAGCTACAAGCTGTTTTAGAAATTTTCCACCTGAATGGGAGGAATGCTCGAAAACCCTCCAATATGTAGTAATAATAGGGTCCTAGGACACAGTGCTGGGCTTATAGAAGCCCAGCCAAAATAGCACAGATTTTATGAATTATGGGTGCTTTTGTTTCAGCACTTCCTGTGCCTGCACTCCAGGTAGACCAAGTACTTTCTCCACCAATAATCTGAGATGCAGAACCCTGTGGCCTCCTAAGGCTGCAGAAACCCAGCACAAGTTGCTACCACATTGTAACCTTTAACACAGACATTATTTAAATGAGATAATAGTGAGGTTGGTTATGTTGAATTAATTTAAATCCTGTTTTAATTTTTCTCCTCTGCTCTGGTTTTGATCCTGTCCATTTATTAGAATGCACTACTCAGCAATTATTCAAAGTGTGTCCTTGGAGGGAGGGGAAAGTGATATAACCCCTAATCCATGAGTTAGAGCAGTGTTTTTCAACCTTAGCAATTTTAAGATGTGTGGGCTTCAATTGCCAGAATTCCCTAGCCAGCATACTGGAGGCTGGGGGATTCTAGGAGTTGAATCCCACACATTTTAAGATTGCCAATGTTGAAAAACACTGAGTTAGAGCTACAGGGAGTCTCTTATTGATGTGGTAAAGCAGGATGAGCCAAGAGTGAGGGAAATTCCCATTTTCCTTTGTGTTCTGGCTGTTCTCATGTGAAGTTTGGATATTTCTTCCTTGTAGTTTTCATAATCTGATTTCACAGATCAAGGCCAAGGACTTAACCATCCTTTCAACAGGACAGGAGTGTTTATTATTTTGTCTTATCAAAAGAGAAGTTTCTAAAGTTGATGGTCTTATTCTTTATATATTTAATTAGCCTTTAGAGAATCACAACTGTGGGCTTTCCTGATCAAGGACACCTTAGACTGAGGACAGAAAGTGCAACAAAAGATAGCCACAACAGCAAGCAGAGGCTTATTACCTCATTTCCTTCATGAGGATTAACTAGCATAGCATTGCTGAAATCACTGGTATCATTTTCATTACTGAAGGACCTGGTCTTTTCTTTCCAGCAGGATAAATTCTTCTACTCTGCCAAGAACTGAGAGTCTCACACTAGATCATTCTGGGGTGGTGATAATCAGGATGTTGCAAATGAAAACAGTAGATTGTGCTCTGTGTTTTGGCTAGAGACTTAACTATAAATAATTCCTTGAACATACCAAAGCCGCCTTCTTAATAGTCTAAATTTCCTTTTCCTTTACAGAATATTATTTTCCTTTTGAGTTCTAAAGAGTGAACTTTATAATGATCAAGAAGACTTAATGGCATTTTTTGGCAAAATGTTGCTGCCTACTAAAATAAGTAGCGATATTCTTCTTCAATCTCCTATATAATTGGTGCAAAAACTTACTACCATGAGTCTTCAAAGGAAGGCTGCTTCTTTATATCAGATAAATCAGTGATGTTCTCCAGGAGAAAGACCAAATTCTGTACAATTGCTCCTGCAGTTTGATGAGCAATTCTATAGTTTTGCAGTATAGAGCAAGGGTGTCAAACTCGCGGAGTCATGGAGGTGTCCGCATTCAGCCCATGGGCCACAAGTTTGACACCTTTGGTATAGAGCAGAATGGGGGAGAGGTTATTGCAGAATTTTCATCTTAGGTTTTGTGAATTGGATTTCAGAGCAATGTATATTTTCTGACCACAGAACAACAAATAAATATACTCCTAATAATGAAGTCTCCTCCATGTCGACTCAAAACTAAGCCCTATTGAATAAAAGTCACCCCCATTCTGCATTACTGATGTATGGCAATTGTATGCCTATTGATTTAAATTATTGTTAACTGCAACAAAACATTGCAGGAGAAAGTGCACCTAAAAGCTGTTATTCAGTATCAATTCCCTGCTCCCTGTAACAATTCCAGTTATTCTCCCAACTGGGTTTTCTGTTCTACAACGCAGCCTGGCTTGCCTTGCTGAGTGTATTGGGGGATTTAGTCATTGCCCATTCCCCACTCTTCACCCGATTTATTCCATCACAGAACTGTGTGTCTCTACAAGCCTTGGGAATTTCATAAACCTGGTGATATTTCCCTCTAGTGTGTGACTGCTGCTTAAACTGCCTTTAATTGGAAGCTGAGAGGATTATAATTACTGTTATTACCAATTATAGCATTGGCAAATGTTATAACTGAAATGCAAGGTTTTCAATGTCCTTACTCTTTCACAGATACACATATACACATGCATGTACATATACATGCAGGAAAATAGAAAATGCATGTTAATCAAAGCTTTCTGAGATTTCTTACCTCTTGGAAGTGGATTGCGCATGCTGCTGTAGCTTTAAATTGGCATCAGAAATTTTGCACATTCGGAATTGCTGCCCCTTTTAGTCCCTGTAATAACCTCCTTGTCATAGCTGCAGCCATTCCTTCATTCCTTCATACCTATTAAATGCCCTTAGCTGGAGTGAGGGTTTCTTACCTTTATATGCTCCTGGAGATGCTAACCAGCAACTAGGATCATTGATTCTTAAATCCTCCTCAAATATTGAGGAAAGTCCAAGATATGCTAGGGTTACATCAAGAGGTTTCTTTCCTTATACAAAAAGGGACAATTGAGGAAATGGTTGTTTATGCATACATATCTGCTTCTGTCTTCTTTGCTAGATATGATACTTGTCCCTGTGGAGGATGAATTTGAACATAAACTGGACCTTTGCCATCTTAACTGTGATTTAAGGCATCCGTCTTACAGGATGATAATGGCTTCTTCACTCTTCCCCTCTTGGAGGAAGGGATGTGGCTCATATCAAGATTCATTTTCCCTCCAGATTTTGATAATACCTTTTTTGATTGATAGTAAATAGGTGTTTACTGAATTTGTGCTTCACCATTTGGCCTCTCCATGGCCTCAAGGATGCATGGCAACCTTGTTAAGTTCCTCGGCCCCTAAGCTATTTTATTTCCTTATCTAGAAGACTGATTCCAGCTACTATACCACAGGGCTCATGTTCTTCTGCTATTAGAATGACTCAGACTCCCTGACACATATGAGAAGTCTTCCCTTCATCTGTCATTAGTCATTTCATGGAGACAATGGTAGATATCATCAAAGGATCTGGTTTTCTACTGATGCCATGACTGATGTCATGACTAAGGGACTGCTTAGATCTCCAGTCTAACAAGAATTGGGGACTGTATTGTTTTCCTATTTACTGGGCCATAGGGTGTCTGCTTTGTTCATTTTTGGATATGTCCCTACAAATGTGATCTCTTTATTTCATTTACATACCGGTATATATAGATATGTTCTATATCTCTGCATAGATATAGAACAGTTTTAATTGATTTTTGTCCTTGTGAAATCCATTCTGGAAACCTTGCTCCTACAGGTGGGACTGGGTTTTCCCTTCTCTAATGGTCTGTAAGATAGTTACCATGTTCTTGTTGAATGGATATCTGGGTGCTAACTGAAGTCAGATGATTTTATAACACTAAGCCACCAGGAATTATTTGAGCTGCACTTTTAGAAATATTTGTTTTAAATAAATATCATAAATCATCCTAATAAGGATTCGGTGTTCATATGTCATCCTTGGCTCAGCAGCCAATGAGCCTATTCTTCAAATACAAAATAGCTTGATGTATAATTTATCTCACTTCATGTTAATATCAGCAATCTCTGTAGATTATAGTGCCATTTTAGGGCAGTTTTTCAGGCTAGGATGTTATTCAGGATGAGAGGAGGAGAAGAAGGAAGAAAAGGAGGAGGAGGGGCAGAGGAAGGGGAGGAGAGCTTTGTGATTCACAAACTGAGGTACCTGTAGATTGTAACTGATACAATTTTCTTTGGCAAGACTTTGTTGGCTTTACCTGTGAGCGATCCAGGCCACAACCATTCTTGTACTGTGCCACAGAGCTCTCTCCACTCTTTTTTACACATTTATATGAAGCCCCTGGGTAAGGTCATCTATCATTGTGGGTTGAAGTATCCTCAGTACTTTGACAATACTCAACTTTATATCTCCATCCCTGGTGATCCAAGCGATGCTGTCACTGCCCTGTCATGGCAGAAGCTATGAGAGCCTGGATGGGGAACAACAGTCTCTGGCTGAATGATTGGCAACACTGAATGACTTTAGGTGAAAGGAGCTTCAAGATCCAGGACTGTAATGTCCTTAATTCTGATTGAGATGGCACTACCCCAGACAGACACAGTTCGCCTCGACTAACAATTTCTATTTGAAAGCAGGCAGCTAGGGGTGCCTTTGCACAACTTTGGGTTGTGCACCAGTTACAGCTTTTTCTGGATCAGGAATCCCTGTGCTCAGGTATTCAAGCCCTGGTCATCTCACGTCTGCATTACTGCAATGTGTTCTGCATGGGGCTATCCATGAAGAGCATCCGAAAGCTACAACTGGTGCAGAATGAGGTGGCATGGGCAGTGTATTTTTTTTTGGGGGGCGGGGTATAGTGGCCTATATTACACACTGTTCGAAGAGCTAGATTGGCTGCCGGTTTGCTTCTGGTGCAATTCGAGGTGTTAAAACCTTACATGGCATAGATCTGAGCTACTTGAAGAATTATCTCACCCCAATGGGACTGTCCCGCTGTACAAATGCCAGCAAAGAAGAAATGCTGCAGACCTTGTTAGTCAGGGAATTCCAGCTGGTGAGGTCCAGGTTCTTTGGAAAATCTTGCCCCCTGAGCTAAGATAGACTCTCACCCTCCTGACCTTCCATAAGGGCCTGTAGATTGGCTCCGCCAGCTGTCTTGGACCCCCACTGGGGGAGAATCATTCTGAAGGTGGTTGATGGAGCAATAGCAGATCCCCCCTCCCTGGCTCATTCTAGTCCTTCCCTCTCTATCTTTTAGTCATAATTGTAATTTGCATTTTTATTGCAGTTAGATATATGTCTTTGCAGGGTTTTATTGCTTTTACTGTTGTAAGCCATCCAGAGACATCTTACGGCAAGATGGACAGCAAACAAGTTTAATAAAATAAAAATATGGTCTATTTTTATAGAGATTTTACAATAATATGTTGTTCCTGATTACACTACAGTATTGTATTGTATTTATTAGTAAATACTTCCTACCAATGTAAAATGTAAGATAAAATTGTATTTTTCTAGATTTAATGTTTTTTTTCTCCTCTTTTTCCAGTTTTCATTTTTTTTTAAAGTTTAAGGATTATTTTATTTACTTTTATTATTTAGCGGTTCTTGGTATTTTGTTTATGTTTTGTGTTCTTTTAAGACAAAGTTTAACTTTTAAAATGGTGCAGAGTAGAGGAAGTATCACCTAGTGTCCTACTTTCCCTCTTTCTGCAGTCCTTAATGATTGAAACTGAAATAAACAACAGGTTCTGCCTATGGGAACGTCCATGCTAATTGTCCTTATATTGTTTCCAGAAGCTCTGGAAAGTCTGTGTTTTGTTAGATATTTAGATAATCCAGATTCTTGCTTGTCTTTCATGATGGTAAATTCCTGTCTAAGTATGTTTTTTTGTCTGTCAACTTTTTTTGTTTTTGCTGATGTTGAATGAATAAACATCAAGTTCTATTTTTTGCCAGCTGAACTTGAGCTGCCTGTGTTTGCTCTGAGCTGGATACAGGAATTGGGGCAAGTCTGCTGGGTGCAGACTACATTGGAAATGAGCCCCATGGATTTTCCAACACATGGCCCTGCTAGTCTTGCTTATTTATTTATTTGTGGTTTGTTATATTGGCTGATGTAAGTGTTAGAGATCATATATCAATTTTTATACAGTCCTGCTAATTTGTCAAAATGAACAAGGCCAAGCGAGTTTGCCCTCTAAAGAAAAACTAGAGGGAAAAAGCACAGCTGAGAACCATTCTGTTACTGACTTAATTAAATTAATGTCCCTAATGTTTAATTAATATACCTTGACTAACATCCTTGGTGTTCACTCACACCATTGTACTAGGATTTGCCTGGGTTAGCTTTATTTTACACAGTTGTATTCTGAATGGCAAAGCTAAAATGGCAAATAGGTATGCTTAAAAGTTTATAGGAGTCTCAGATGGAGATTAGGGTGGGTCTGTCGAAATATATTTCTACTTCATTTAGTCTGTACTTTGGGAACACCTTGCAAATCTAGAGTATTTGGGAATTTGAAGCTTGAGTACTACAGAAAAGAGGTGTTTGTTTTTGCCCTGAACCAAAAAGGGACTTACACTGTACATTTTGGGTTGTTCAGGTTAGAACATTATGAGAATCAGACTGTTTTGAACTGGGACTTTGTTTCTGCACACCCTAGACCAGTGGTGGCGAACCTTACCGAGTGCCTTAGCGAACCTTACCGAGTGCCGAAAAGTACATGCTTTGCATGTGCCATCTGCACTGCGTGTGGCTCCTCCATGTGCGCTACATGTGCAACTGCACCACCTGCACAAGTATGCAGCTTTTGCACGTGCAATGCATGCACGCTGCATGCAGGCAGTCATGCACACATGAGCAAAGTGTGTGCATGTGCAGGAGAACTCCAAAGGTCAGCTGAATTTCCTGCTGCAATCGCATGTGCATGCACAGCAGAGGCCCGAAGACCAGCTGGGTCTCTGCCATAGCACATGTGTGCATGTGCAATCACATGTGCATGCTCAGCTGGAGGTAAGTTGGCCGACTTCTTGTGTGCCCAGCAAGATGGCTCTGCGTGCCACCTGTGGCACCCGTGTCATAGGATTGCCATCACGGCCTTAGACTTTACACAGAAGTGCTTTGGCAACTTGGCTTTGAAAAATAGATTTGCCCAGCTAACAGCTGAGCTGTATCAGGCAGCTGTTAGACAAGCTGCTGTTGAGCACGCATCTCCAAAAAGACCCCCACTAAAAGCTCATAGGCACTGGGGGAAGCAGCATACAAGGTGAGACAGAATAAATTATCATCCTTACTTCACTGCTTCCCCCCCCCCCCCAACAAGTCCCGGACAGATTTTACTTGGACTTCTTTTGACTACGGAACAGACCCCTATTAAAAAAGAGCCTAACAGCTAATCAGGGTTGTGGTAGCAGCCCCTTAAAGGGGAGAGCCAGTTCTCTCTCACACACGCTTTAACACACAGTCCTCTCCAATGCAAGTAGCTGTTGGCCAGGCTCCTGTTAAATACACCCATGCCAAATATTTGCACAACACTGTTTTAGTTATCTTGGGAGATTACCTCCCCTCCATCCTGATCCCAAGCTAAAAAGCTGACTGTGGGTGGATCCTTGCTGGCTGGGTCACATTTGGGTGGGAAGGCAGCAAAACAAAAACCATTAACCCCCCTTTTTTTTTTTTAATTGTCTTGTACGCCATAAGTGAAATTACAGAGGCAAGAAAGCAATCACCGCCACAGCAGCAAATTTTACAATAACAAAAGTTTTCCTCGAGGATTTGTGGAAAGACTTTAATTCAGCAGAGGGGAAAGGCCTCGTGTCTGCACTTGGGAGTAGCTTGGGGCGGTGGGGGAGAACTGACTGCAGATGTCTTGGACTGGAAGAGCTACAGCACTGGAGTTGTATGGCATGTCAGTCAGAAAGAACAAGACTGTTGTAGCCTCTGACAACAATGTCTCACCCCAACTGTCTTCAACTGGTTAGGACTAAACTGTTGGGAATGGAGCTGCCAGGAAAAACCCACAGCCTTCACAGGAACAAATTTAGAGCCAGAAGTGCCTTTCCACTAACCTGAATTCACTGTGCCTCTTGCCTCTTTCTCTGAACCAGAAGAGGGGTGATGAGGGGGTTCCTGAGGCAGGATATAAAAGGTTCCATGTTCTCCTGAGCAATTCTTCCTTTGACTTGAGAAGACACCTTGGTCAGGAGGAGGGAAGTTCTCTGCAGCTGGTTGAGGTTTGTGGCCTCCTGGTTCTCTTTCTGCTGGAGTTCTGAGAGCTGAGCATGGGGATCTTCTTCCAAATGGTAGTGAGTATATGGTTTCTAGGAGGCCCTTGAACAGGGGAATAAAAGGACGAAATCTAGGCAGAGCTTTTAGTTGGAGAATAATTAACCGACTCTGGTCTATCTTCAGTAGCTGGTGCGGGTGATTCAATTTATTTTAACTTGATTTCATTTTATGTATTCAGTTTAGATACCACTTGACCCCCAAATGACCCTGAGCAATTCACCAGATACCGAAGAATATGCAACATAATACAACTGAAACAGAGAAAAGGATGGATGGATGGATGGATGGATCCACCCAGCCAGCCAGTCAGCCAGCTAGCCAGCCGGCCGGCCAAGGGTTTAGGAATGCCATCAGGGAGTGAACTGCCCAGATCACAGAGAGAACTTTATTCCAGAAGACAGGTACTGTAATAGACAAAGTGTGCCTTCTGGGACATAAAAGATGACACTGTGTATCTGAAGGATCCTGAAGCATGCAAACCCTCTTGACTCATATCAACCATAGGATAAACATTATTGGAAATTATCAATACCACACGAAAGTCCAGCTGACTTTTGGAAGCACGCTTTGGGGACAACCATGACCTGGATGATTGAGAATCTCCATAGATAGACATAACTAGCACTTTGGATTGTCCCCAGGAACAGTAGTCAATCAGTTCATGGAGCAGTGGTGTCATATGGACCTACTGAGGTTTATCTATCATGATTCACACAGGTGTATTCTGTATCCTTAAAGCTTCTGAATAGTCTTCAAGGGCACACATTACAGTACAGGTAGTCCTTGACTTATAGCCACAATTGAGCCCAAATTTTGCTAAGGAAAACAGTTGTTAAGTGAATTTTGCCCCATTTCACAAACTTTCTTGCCATAGTTGTTAAGTGAATTACTGCAGTTGATAACATGGTTCTTAAGTAAATCTGGCTTCCGCATTGATTTTGCTTGTCAGAAGGTCACAAAAAGGGATCATGTGACCCCAGGACACTGCAACTGTCATAAATATGAGACAGTTGCAAAGTATCTAAAGTTTGAACATGAGACCGTGGGGCTGCGGCTATGTTCTTAAGTGTGAAAAATAGTCATGTCATTTTTTTCAGTGCCATGGTAACTTTGAATGGTCACTAAATGAACTGTTATAACTCAAGGATTACCTGTAATTGACCGGTGGCCAGGGCATGACTGACTGTCAGAAGTATCTCCCAATCCAGCAAAGTCCACATGTGTTACACTAATCACAGCTATGCTAAAGCTTCTTAGCTATAGCTGCTACCTATTTACTGATGACAAGCTAGGAGTCCAAGAAGACCTCAGTATAGAAGGAGGAATGAAGAAGAGTGACCCAACCAAGAATTAAAATTGGAATCTCCCTAGGTTCATTTATTTCAGCATGTAAACATCAACCATGCTATACTGTATATGGATATCTTTCAGCTAAAGCAGGTCTGAATGAGAAAATGGCTTAAAGTTTACAGTCAGTACAGCTACAGAGCAAAGCACCGATGAGAGTTCCTGCCATTTGAGAACTTTGTCTGAAAGCCTTGATGTGTCCAGCATCTCAACCTGCAACCAAGCTGACCCAGGTGCTCAAATGAAACAATGACAAGTGAATGCTAGTTCATTGTAATGATCCAGGAGAGTCATCAGTTTCCCCATTGGAAAGTCATAGGTCAGCATGAGGCTTAAGCACTCTCCCATTGCCTCTTCTAAGGATGCTTCTAAACACACAGAAGATATGTATAATTGGAACCAAAAGCTCATGTGCTCATAATCTATAAGGCACATTTCTATAAGACCCCTTCTTGGAATTCTTCATGCTAACCACCTTCTACTCCAGGAATTTGCTCTTTGGGAAAGTGGTTGGAAGACTGGAAATGATCATTTGATGGGGCTACACTCCACTGCATCCAATTACCTCATTGTTGTGTTCGTGCATGTGCAGAAGCATTAGGTTACGTAATGCATGCCTTCTCCATGGGAAAATACTTTGATCTGATTGGCTACTGGCTGATAGTTCCCTATAAAAGGGACTGCTGTCCAGCAGCATGTTGTTGGAAGCTACAGTAGCAGAGTGGAATAGAGGATTTTACACTACTCCCGGTCTGTGTCTCTCCTTCCTGATTCTAACACTGGTGACAAAGGTGGGAGCCTGAAGAGCATGCAGACAGAAGGCAAACTAACCCAGAGTCACAGCCTGAAGAGCACTTGAAAGCAGCAAAATGTCAGCTACAAGCACATTCGGAACATTCAATGCAAAAAATGAAACATGGGATGCATTTCTCATCTGTTTCAACTGCTATCTGAGGGCAAAAGAGCTCCACGACATATCAGATGACAGGAAGCAAGCCCTGTTCCTGAACCATTGCAGATCAAACGTTTTTGCAATGACAATGGTCCTAGTGGTCCCTGACAATGTGGACAAAGTGCCATGGACCACTTTAATGGCCAACCTGAAGGGACACAATGCACCCCAACCATCTGAGATGGCCCACCGCTATGCCTTCCATCAGTGGAACCAAGCCGAGGGGGAGTCCATAAGCAAATTCATCGCTGCACTGCGAGATGCGGCAATGCAATGTGACTTCAGCAATTTGGGTAGGACACTCAGGGACCAATTTATCTGTGGCCTGAGAAACAATAAGCTATGGAGGAGAATGATGGCCAGGAGCATCCTCACCCTCCAAATTGCCATCGAGGAAGCTGTTGCTGCCGAAGCCACCCAAAAGCCACAAAATGCGGAAAAAACAGCAACCATCCACCATGGGAACATTGAAGAGGGCAGCATGACCGATTTGGCTGAGGAAGACAAGGTCCACAAGGTCCAGCCAGCCAGGGGACCCAAGATGGCCTCCAAGGATTGCCAAGCCACATGCAGGGGCTGTGGCAGGAATCACAACCATGCTGCCTGCAAATACCAAGCCGCCATTTGCAGAAGGTGCCACAAGAAGGAGAATCTTTCCAGAGTATGCAGGTCAACATGGCCAAGCAATAACCCGAACCCAGGCACAAGTCAAAAGCAGGGACAAGCCTGATAAGGAAATACCTACAGACCAAGACCGAGTGAAGAGGGGTGCTACACCATAAAGACCTGGGCAAACCAAACCAAATTTCCCTGAGCCACCAATGAAAGACCCCGATGGTCTAAAATCAGGGTGTCCATCTACATTGCAGAGAAACTCTGCCACATGGAGCTGGACACCAGCTCTGCAATGACCATCATGGCATGGGACACAATTAAAAAGATCATGCCTAAACTCTCAAGAAGTGAGCTCCAGAGTAACCAAATGATATTGAAGGACTATCAGGGGAACAGAATCCCCATTGTGGGCACTGGCCAATTCCCAGTGAAGTACCAAGGGTTTCAAGATTACTTGCCAATCATAGTTGTCCAGGGAAATCTACCAAGTTTGTTGGGGCTGTGTTGGTTTGATGCCCTAGGAATGAACGTCTCCAGAGTTTATAGCCTCCAGGACCAAGCAGTGGATGGACTGGGCCAAGGAGTTCAAGGACATGTTTGACGGTGAGCTGGGGGAATATAAGGGATCACCCATATCTTTTAGCCTGGACCCCAAAATAGCACCCATAAGAATGAAGCCACGCGGAGTCCTTTTTGCCTTGATGCCCAAAGTAGATGAGCAGCTAGAGAAGCTTGTCAAACAAGGCATCCTGGAACCAATCAACCATGCCAAGTGGGAAACCCACATAGTGACCTCAATCAAGCCAGATGGGTCCATTAGTATATGCACGGACTATAAGTTCACTATAAACAAGGCACTTCAGCTCCATGCATACCCCATCCTGATAGTTCAGCACTTGCTACACTCCCTGGGGCAAGGAAAACTTTTTGCCACACCTGAGTGGATTGAACATTATTGATGATCCTGCATTGGATCTGGATGGGCTGGCCGATTAGGCAACCAAGTGCAGAATTTAAAAAAATATACTCGCACCAACAAGAACTGTTAACTCAAAAGGGTTGCCTCCTATGGGGGAACTGAGTCGTCATCCCATCCACCCTACAACAGCAACTACTACACACATTATACAATGGACACCCCAGACAAAAGGCCGTAGCTTGCAGTTACATCTAGTGGCCAGACCTCGACAAGGACATAGACCAATGGGTGAAGAAATGCCAACCATGCCAGCTGTCAAGACCTGCACCAGTGGCTGAAACACCAACACAGTGGGACAATCTCAAAAAACCATGGTCCTGAATTCATATAGACTTTGCCAGCCCAATAAAGGGACACATGATCATAATAACAGTCGACACGTACTCCAAGTGGCTGAAAACCTCCAAAATGAAGTCAACCAACTCAGAAGTGGTCATCCACACATTGGACAGGTTATTCTGCATGCACAGCTTACCAGATGTACTGGTCTCCGACAATGGGCCCCAATTCACAGCCACCATGTTTGAGGAGTGCTTAGCAAACAAGGGAATCCACCATGCACTCACTGTGCCATTTCACCTGGTGGGGAATGGTTTAGTGGAACAGATGGTGAGAACAACAAAAGAAGCCTAGGGAGACTAGGGCAGGGAGACCTACAATCAAAAATAAACCATTTCCTCCTCACCCAACATGTCACCCCACACGCTGCAACAAACTACAGTCCAGCTGAACTCTTGATGGGCAGAAAGCTAAGAATAAGACTTGACTGCTTGCACCCCAACCACAAAGACAGACAGCATGTGGAAACCGCAAGCAGCTCAAGACAATTGAAAGAGGGGGAGGCAGTATTTTCCTGGAACATAGACAAAACACTTTTGGGATAATCACCAAACAAACAGAACCCAGATCGTATACAGTAGAAACCCAAGGGGGGAAGGAATGGAGAAGGCACATAGACCAATTAAGGTCCAGGGTGCCACTGGACAGTGAAGCTGAAAGCAAAAAAGAAACACAAACCAAGGGGAATGCCAGTCCTGGCGATGTTTGAACAGAAACATCAGAAGCAGACAAAAATGATAGGACAACCATGCTCCTACCTGGGGCCCAGACTCAGACCAGTGATGCCTCTCCTGCCACAGAGGCCCAACCACCACCAGAGGACTGAAGAATGGAGGGAGCTCCAGAGACAACCACTCCTGGTGAAGATATAGCAGAAATGCCTGGGGGCATGCGCAGATCCGGCAGGGCACAGTGCCACCCTTTCTATCTGAATGAATATACCTGCATTGACTCCCATGCAGAGGCGTGGCACTATCCAGGTGGGGAGGGGTGTTGTGTTTGTGCATGTGCAGAAGCATTAAGTTACATAATGCATGCCTGCTGCCGTGGGAAAATACTTTGATCTGCTGCTGGCTGACAGTTCCCTATAAAAGGGACTGCTGTCCAGCAGCACGTTGTTAGAAGCTAGCAGAGTGGAATAAAGGATTTTACACTACTCCCGGTCTGTGTTTCTCCTTCCTGGTTCTAACACTCATCACCTTTACATTTTCTGAAACTGTACTGTACAATAGAATCCCTTTTCAATGACCCAGCAGTCAAGTTGTTCCTTTCTTTTGTTCTCTGGCTTTGCATGGTGAGAAGCCTGCTCTACATTTGCATTATGAGAGGGAATAGTAAGGAAGATTGACAGTTCTTTTATTTATTTATTTTTATAATTTTATTTTTTAT
>JAEANM010006137.1:0-18871 GCA_017656035.1 Myanophis thanlyinensis
TGTATGTGTGTGTGTGTGTGTGTTCACCAATGTTTTGTTTTCTTCACTTATTCTTGGAAGTGGAATTGGGAGCCAATTCAATAGACCTAAAGCAAGTCTCAGTCCACAGTGCTGAGTCTACAATTTCTCTGCTTTGCAACAGACTGATTACAGTCTGGTCCCTGGATGCACCTCTTACTTGAGGGAGCATTACAAGCCCCCCCCTTCTTTATTTATTTGCATCTTAGTACCATATGAGAGAACAAAATATAACCTCTCATCACTTGGAGATCTTCTCTTTTGTCAAAGTGGCAAGATGGGGCTGCAGTTGGTTGCAGAACATAATAGACCCTCTGTCTCACATAGACGGTTATCTGGTGAATCAGCATCTTGATACAATGGTCTGATAGCACAGGTTGCAGAAGCTAATAGCTGAACAATATGTTTTGCTTCTGTCTCCAACAGAGCCAGTGACAGAAAAATGCTGGCACTGGCTAATGGATTTGATGCATGCCATGTTTTGCTAGATAAATCCTGGCAAGCACAACTATGTTTCTGGTGTCACCTCCCCTTTGCTGACATGAATTGGGCAGTCTGTAGGGACAGCATGCAGATAAATGTCTTAACTTAAATTGCTCAATAATTGCCTTTGCAACTTAGTGTAGTAACATAGTTTTCCATTTAAGAATAGAATATACAATGGCAAGTTGTACAATTATTGCAGGGACAATTGATACAAAATATTTTGTACAACTGTGTACTTCTTTTCAAAACTAGTACCTTTGCAATTATTAGTTGATGATATAATAAATAGTATTTTACCATTTAAGATTCTTTTATAACAAAACCCTCTTTTACAATAGACCGATCATTAATTCCTCTCCAGGTCCATTGATCTGTTAATTAGGTCAGTTTATAAATCAGAAAATTCAAATCAGTGACATAATAAGTGGTTTTTAAAAAAAAAGGAAAATGTGTCATAGAAAATATAGAATGTGCAACCAAATGCAAAATTTTACTGCAGATGGTTCCAGGATTCCAATCAGAGAGCCAACATCTGCAATTCCCTATCCTAAACTGTTTAACCAGTGCATCTGCGTGTCCAGTCAACTTTGGTTTTATTGAAGGATTCAGAAGAACATTAGAATTCATCCTTTTTGCCGTCCAATCTCTTTGTCAACGATGTGATTAGTACTATTGCAAATATGTGACAGGAGGCATTTTTAGGCCAGCCAGGAGTTGCAATGTGTGCTTCTCAGCTATTCTTAGCATTTTCTTCACATTATGTATATTTGTATGTATGTGTGTGTGTGTATATACAGTATGTATAAATAAAAATGCATGCCCCATTAATATAATGTAGAAAACATTGGAATATTGGATTATGAATATTATGACCTTGAAACTATTTATAAATAATAGATGCCTGCTTCTGGGAAAGAAAAATGGTTTTTGATGTTAAAAACTTGATAAGACAAGTAATTTACAATGGCATTCAGAAATATCTTTGGGGAGCTCCACTAGACTGAAATCAGACTTTGAATCAATTATGTCAGCTATTGTGCTTTTTTGGAAACAGTATGTTCCCAGAAAAAGATGTTACAGAACAAGATATGCAACCAAATTTATCTGAGAAAAATATGAGGCAGAGTTTAAATAAGAACTTGTCATCAGTTATCAAGAGAAACCTGGATGAGGCTTTAAAATTAAGAAGGAAACAACAATTTAACCCCAGAGAGCAATGGAATATTTTTTTTTATATTGGATGCGAAAAGAGATAATTTAAAGTACTGAACAAGAATCAATAATTATCTAAATGAATTATAGAAAGAATTTTTCTTTTATAGGAAAAAAAAGGAATACAAAGTTGTCCTATTTGACCAAAGATAAAATGGGGTATATTGTTATTTTGGGTAGCATATTTTGGACTTGCTTGGTAGGTAAAATGTAGTATATTGGATTTGCTTACACTTAATACAGTAATGTATTTAAGTATTTTTCCCTATAATTACTATATGTCTCACTTTTCAAATAGATAGCTATTTAAAGTTACAACTGCCAAAACATCTTAGGGAGATATGTGAGTGAGATTCAAACAACAGGGCACAATGGTCAGATATGGGAGATTTCATTCTATACGCTATAATGGACGTTTCTGCATTTGCGGAGTGGCAGAGGTAGAAGACCTGGCTCACCTCCTATTTTATTGTTGCTGGTATAAGAGGATGAGAGACAATACCTTGGTCTATATACCAAACGAATGACCCATTGGGATTCCCATATCAAAACAACTTACCTTTTGTGCGGCCAGAATCTGAAAATAACATTTAACACAGCACAGTACTTGAGCAAAATAGTTTGGCTGAGATCAGCATAAGTGGGACTGATTGGGGTACATTGTAGGGGTGATACCAAAATATAATTTTATCATATTTTATATATCTATATATTAAATTATTGTATTTTATTTTAATTTCATTTTAAACTGTATTTTATTTCAATTCAATTTTAAATCATATTTTATCCAATTCCATTTTAAACTGTTTTTCTCAGATTTTAGTGATAATTTGTGTTTGGAACTCTCAAAATAAAATAAAAAAAATTAGCCAAGGGCTAATCAACGAAGTACACTAACTACTGTATGTCTCATAACTTTATAGTATGTAAACTAGCTTTGGATCTGACTTTTAACAAAATTGATTTGTTTTTTTAAAGGAGAAATTATCTCTTACATTAAATTCAAGTCTTTTATTTGTATTAGGATACTAGGATTGCTTTACATTCCTGAAATGTGTATTTGTCTGTTGTTTAGAGCTGAAATATAGAATTTATATTTCAATGAGATAAGTTGCAATTTGGGGTGGTTTTCTCTGGAATTCTTGATTTTTGGAATTGGAAAATTGTTGTGTATTGTAACTTTCACATGTAAAGAGAAAATGGTCTCTATTATTGTATGTTAACTTTGTTAATGTTAACTTTGCCTTTCTTTTATTTTGTTTACATTAGGATTTGGGGACCATTTTATGCCTTTTAAAACAAATTTTTCTTGTAGCTAAGAACTGAAATGTGGAAGGTTAAGTTTTGTGTATGTTAATTAATGTTAATATTGTAGAGCTGTTTGGGATTTTGTTCCTAATAATTGGATTAGAGAAGATGCTATTTATTTGATTTGTCTATTGTTAGGAGATGAATTCTAGAATGAAGCATTTTATGTTTGTTAATTAAGAGGAAGTGAAGATATTATATAATTGTTTATTCTTGTCATAATGAGGGTGGGAAATTGCTTTCTTGGGAGTGAGTGTGGTTTTCTTTCAGATATTGATACAACCTTTTTCAACTTTCTTTTTATTTTTAGTTGGTATTATCTTTTTATTACTTTAAATGTTATTTAAACATTTATAGTTATTTATAAAAATAAACCTTGATCAGTCCTTTAATTACACTATTAAATAACTAATTCAAAAATAGAAAGTAAACATATATCAGATTAATTTTGATGTGTTGTCTTTTCATATTGAAATGTAATTATTTTTTCTGCTTTCCCATGCTTTGAAAATCTGTAATATTTCTATAGTGATAGTTTCACATGTTTGACATATAATTCAATAGTACATTCACATCTTTAAATCATATTATCTCTGGAATACTATATAAAGAATCACAGGTATTAAACCAAAATGGGAAAATAGTGGGATATGCTCTTATCATATATCTATCCCCTCAACCTACTTTATATTTCCAGCATAAGGATACTGATTGCCAACTCTTTTAAACATTCTCTTTGGTGTCCAAAATGTGAAAAGAATTGAATTAAATCTTATTTTAAAAGTGATCGCTACTTGTCTTTATGCTTACAGTGTTGTGATCATTAAAAAAAATGCCATCAGAGTTTAAAACATTGCAGATAAACTGCATTGTATACTTGTGTTTGCAGTGTACAAACTTCTCAAGATATTCCAATTGGATTTTAAACATAAAAATACATTTGTACTTTTTTACTTTGTACAACCAGATGCTATTTGAAATGCAGTCATAAAATGAAGTAGAAAAACTCAGGTCATAAGTGGTATGAAACAACAGAACAGTACAATAGTGCATTTTGTGAGAACAAATAGAACAGCTCCATTCTGAATACAAATACATTATTCATTTCCAAAATGGACAGAGAACATTGCTCTATTGTTAATGGAGTTTGGAGCACTGAATTCCTAAAAATTCCAAGAAGGAGACTCTTAACATCATCGCAAAGATGAACAATTGACCAAAACCATTAGAGAATATATTACTCTCTAGAGAGTTTAGGCCTAAAGCTATTAGAATTGACTTTATTAATATGCTAATGATGACATTCTACTGTTTACTGATCAAAATTGGCAACTAGGGAAGAACTAGTTGTTTGGTAAATGGAGAGCAAAAAATTGAATCCAGAGATGAAGAAGATGTTACATAGAACTATCCAGATGTGTTGTAGATACAAGCTGTGTTACCTTTATCTAATCAAGCAAGTAATTTAGAAATACTTCAGCATATAAAACTGTTGATTGAGAAACAGGTTGGAAACATGGCTTTTTAAAAATCTTCATTTAGCAGAAAGATTTGTTTTCCTATCTACCTTTTCCTTTCTTACCTTGCTCTGTAGATCCATGCTTTGTAACGCTGGTTGCTTATTGTAATGTACTGTAATGTACTAGAACTATCCTTAAGGACAATTGAGAACCTTCAGCAGATACAAAATGCAACTGTTCAGCCCTTTCTGGCTACAGGGAAGAGTCTCCATATTCTACCTCCCCTCCCCCCCATTTATCATGCCAGTTCTGGATTCAAATCCAGAAAATACTTTTAGTCTTTCAAACAACACAAAGTCTGTAAGGTAAGCAACTAAAAATGTTTTGTACCATTTGTGTGTCTATTCCACCATTCTTACCAAGTTAAGGAACACTGCTTGTTGCTTTGTCATTGCTGTGAGTGAAGCTCTTTTGGATCTTTATTAGATTCTCATAAAGATAATATATCCTTTTCAATCAGTATGTGGTTGGATTGTTCCCATCTGCTATTTTGAAATGTCATTTATTTTGACTGAATTATTTTTTTATTTTAGAGGAGTCTTAGTATAGGCTTATTCTAAGATGATGATTAACAACCACTTGAAGCAGCCAGGACAAACTGTGTAGAAATGGGTTAAACAATCTTTAGATTACTAAGATTTCTATAAGGCAGTACAAATGTTATTGGGCTCATGCTGTTTTTAAACCTGCTTCTTTTTATTTGTTCTCTCAATGTTTGATAAATGATGGTGTCTTTAATTTATACAGTAAGCTTGAGGAATAAAACATTGCTTGGTGCCTCTTCCCTTTCATGACAAGACAGAGAAGTAGAAGCATCTCCTACATCAACCTTCTCTTGTTCTGTTCTTGAGCTTCTATGAAATGGGCTAAAGGCAGATGATCTTCCCTCTCACCTAATGCCAAGTTTTCTGCTCTTCTCAGAGAAGCCTAGGAGGTGGAAAATCTTAGGTCTTAATCTGGGTCAGGCATCCTGAAGGCATATCAGAAACACCTCTGAACTTCCCACATGCACAGTGAAACTAGAAATAACATTCTGTAAGGCTATCATTAGAAAAATACCGTATGCTGATTGTCTCTGGCTAGCATAATCTTATCTTCCTGGTCCTTTTCTTCACCGGGTAAATTGAAGCCTTCAGATTCCTTCTTTTATCAAAAATATAAGCTAAAATGCTTTGTTAGAAAAAGTAGCAAGTTTATGCTTAATAATATGACATTCTATAATTCAACAGCTTTCGCAACTCCATAATTTGCCTCTACAAATGAATCAACACTGATTTTCTCAACCACTTATTTGCCTACCAGAACACTGTTTTTTGAGAGGAAGAAGTTGTAAAATATTGTGGTTGGATGATTGTTTCCTGAGAGCAAGCAGAGAAAGTAGTAGAAATTGTAGAAATAATATATGGCAGCTCCAAGATGGGAGCTCCCTGGGCAAGTCAGTATGAAGAATAGGAATTTGTGCCAGTTCAGCAGGGGTAGTTCAAGATGGCGACCTCTATCAATGATTCTGTTAAAAAAATAAAATGGGTTAAAGTGCGCCTATGGATTGTACAACTTTGAAATGAAGAGTGATTTTTACTTTATATAGTATTTATATGGCTATCCAAATAGAAACTATATTTTCTTGCTCCATAATAATGATTGCCTATTGGAATTGCTTTTTTTTTAAACAAAATAACAAGAGCAAGGAACTATATACCTTGATTCAAATACTATGTTTTTGACTCTGAAAAACCTTGCCAAGAAAACAGCAGGGACTTGTCCAGGCAGTCTCTGAGAGAAGGACATGACTGAACAGAATTTTTAAAAATCAGATATGCAGATTTCTCAGTGTGATAAGATACATGTATATTTTTCTATCTGAAGGCAAAATGTAAAACAAATATAAACTGACTGTGAGGTCTTTGGTGCTTTCTGAGCTTGTTTTTTTTTCTTCCAAATGTTTCATTCCTGAACTAGGTGGCATCATCTAAGTGACTTTTCTATCTTATTCTATTTAGAAGCAAAGCAAATCCCATGGAGTTTAAAGGCCTTTACTAAGTAAGTGTGAAAGGACAAGAATCTTAAAAAGAAAAACATCTGGCTATATTACATCAATTGCATATGTAGAGGAACAAGTGGGTTTATAATATATTCTATACACCTATGTTTATCAAATGATTTTATTAGTTACTAACATGCAAAAGTGTGTAAATGATGTTTCCTGTTTCTGAAATAATGCCCAAAGTGGGAATCATGTATTCCACCCAAATAAATATTTTAAGTGGAAAAATGATTTGATTTTCTTGAAGATTGTCACAAATACTTTGGTTTTTAGTCAGAAAAGTTTAACAATTGCTTTTTTGCAATTTCATTGTAAGACAAAGCTTTTAAATATATACATATTCCAGCTGGAAATCTAAAATTATTTCAAATTTACCAAAGATGAGAATACAAACCCAGTAATTCACATGCATATGAAGTATCCCTGATAGCCATCATCAGCAAACAGCTCTGCATTTTTATCTTGGAAAAAGACCAAATACATTGCCTGCCTCCCATAAGGACTCTAGGCTCATTTGAAACCAATTTAGAGATGTGCTCTGTTCAAATGATAAAGCCTATTTGCTTCTGGCTAACTACAATGTATTTCAAACAATTAAAGTACTGTACACTATTCTTTTTTAATGTGGATCATGTGGATCATCCATAAAGATGCTTATCTTTCTCCTGCACAAATGTTTCAGTGCAAATTCTCAGCTTCCTATCAACTAAAATTCTGCAGTTCCCTATCGTAGGAAGTGCTCAGATTATCTTACATATGACCAGAATGTTCTACAAAACATAAAGAAGGAATGAGGATGGAAGCCATGTGCACATTTACTGTTTGCTTGAATTGAGATGAGTGGGTATTTATTACTCTAGAATCTGCAATACATAAGGAAGCAATTTAATGAAGCATTTTAAGGAGGGCAGAAATGAAGATTATGTTCAATTTATTTTTGCAATATTTGGGACTGCAAAGTATGATGATACCCAAAGCCCTAAAAGAGCAAATAGTGCAAATCTATTTCAAAACGAGAAAAATATTTTGGAGAAAATTCGACGAGTGAATGCTGCTTTCATGCTTAAGGAAAAATTAAATGGCACTTTTGAGAATATTACTCAGACCAGAATAATTTCAAACTGATGAAATTGGAAGATCAATGCAGTAATTCACTAGTATAGGGTTATATTTGTTAATATGGAAATGAAACAAGGTTCTTTAATTGGTTTTTCCTTTTCAGTTCCAGCATCCAGAGTTATTTTAGAAATAGAAAACCAATTTTGCTGAGCTGGAAATAATGCTTCATTTATATATATGAAGAAACTTCACTTATTTGGGCGGGGGGGGAGGGGGGGGGAGGGAAATCAACTTTTTTCCCCCACAAATAAGTTCTTTCCCAGAAATGGTCATCTTGTGGTTGCTACAAATAGGGATTGGTTTACATGGGAAATATACCCAACAGTGTATTCATTACTTCACTTTCAGAACACCTGATGCAATCTCTTTTCCTCCTGCTACTTTCTATGATTTTACGAGGCTCTTTTGCACATTACAATTTTCATAAGCTGCATAGTTCAATATGTGTTGGATTTAATATCTACCAGTTTTTCCTACAAGAAGCTGTTGCGTGTGTGAATTATTACGCTACTGCTAGGAAAACGTGCCTAGTAATAATTGCAACCTACAATTGTAGTATTGATCTATTTATCAAATTTATTTGGCTGCCCATTTCATGTAAAGTGATTATTCAAAGTGTTCAAACAGGACTATTTGTATTGTTTATTAATTGCCAAAAATATTTGAACTTAAAATATATATTTTTCTTGCAACCTGCAACAAATTGTAGAAGGAAGTAATCTGTCACTGAGAATTCCTTTTTAAAAAAAAACTTTAAAGCCCTAACATTTCCTGGTAGTTTCTTGTCCAAATGCTATCCAGGGCCAACCCTGCTTAGCCATTTTTTTAGATCAATCAAGTTGCCTGGATATTGCAAAATACAATTCTCCAAGATTATAACATCTTGCCTTATTATTGTGTTATGAATGTTTTAAGAACTTTGGGCAAATTGTTGGTTATATGCCTATCAAAGAGGAATTGGTTTTGGAAGATACTTAACCTCACCTCTGCCACTATGTCATGGAATGACAGACAGAATGAAAATTAGACAGTATTCCTGGGCTGTATATTTTTGGGATGAAACTTAAATAATTTATGAATTTATACAAATATCTAGTATTTCATCTTTGATAGATCTTACTTATAGCCAACAAGCCATGCTTCATGTACAGAAAAAAATTGTAGAATTAGAATTAGATTCACATCTAGGAATTCAAAATTGGGCCTTTAAGAATTTTAACTCTGTGGCTTCTACAATAATGACATCTTAGTATTCCATAGATTAGATGGGCTAGGCATCTGGGCTTTGCCTGAATGTGCTCATTGCCAGTGTGGATAGTACAGTAGTTTCATCATACAACAGGCATGGACCTTGACACTCAGGTCTAGAATTAGATTCCAAAATGATCAAGTTTGTTGGATTGTGGTTTTATCCATTTTACATTAATACTGAAATATAGGACCTTTGGAAAATACCATTAAATTGTGTTTTTTTTTCACTGTTGACATTAAGGTTGCTCTTTTTACAACATGATATAAGGGCCCAAAGAATATGCTTCATGCCAGCTTGAGGACAGAAAAAAATGGCAACTTCATCCACATCTAGAAGGATTGAAGATAATCTTTTAGCCAGCGTAAGGGGTTGGTGTTTCTTCTTTTGACATAGCAGTTGTCATAAAAATTTAAACAAATAAAAAGCAATAAACAAACAAATAATATAAAAGTTGAATAAATTCCGAGTCAAGATATAATACTGTTTCATCCCCCTTGGGATTGGTACTGAGGGAAAAATATATGACCACAATGTGGTCTCAGAGGCCCATACTGACTATGCATGACATTAGTAAATTTATATTTTTTTTAGTAGATTTTCATCTTTTTCCCCAATAATAAAAATGACAATTGCATCTTATGACCTAATGTTCACTGGGAAACAGCGGAAAAGGGGGCCTGCAGTCAGTCTATCCAATAGAATGGAATGAATATAGTTTTATTTGTCTTCCAATCATATCAAAAATATAAAAGAAAAATAAATACATAACAAAGAGTCAACATTCAGGTAAACACATTGCTTTTACAGGATACCACAATATATTTGATATAATGGGTTCTTAGATCAACTGCCTTAGCTACAAACTTAGCAATTCTGCTTCCAATGTATAGATTAGAATCTCTACATTGGAAATAGGACAATTAGTGATTTGGATCCCAGTGGGCTGTTTTTTCATGTTCCATTGGTTGAAAGGCTTTGCCCCTGTGATCTCAGAGAGGTAGAAACAATAGAACATGTCCTTCTTATTGCTCCTTTTATGGAGACATCTGAAACAGACTCATACCCCCTCTGATTAGCAGATAGCCTGGTCATCCAGATTTGGCCTGTGTCCAGGTTCTGCTTATAGATGAAGTATCCCTTGTTATGGCACATGTAGTTAGGTTTTGTGCAGTAGTACAGAGGTTCTGTCAAACCCTGATGGGTCAACATCCTATAATACATTCCATGTAACTATAATTCGTTTAAATTTTAGATACTATTACTTCATTGATTTTAATAATTTAAATTCTTTTAGTTTGTTCTAATTTTAGAGTTATTATATTTAAAGTAATTTTAGTATTTTAAATTACATTATAATTTAACATAGGCTGTATCCTGGATCTTACTTACTAGCTGTCAGTTAAGTTATTCTACAAATGTATTTTAATTCTGTTTTAAATTTTATTTGTTTTTCATCTGTATTGGTCTTTGGCTGCAATAGATTGAGTTGAAATTGAATCAAATAGGGATGTTAAGAATCAAAGTCTAAATTGAAAGGTGGTACATGCCGTTTATTGACTTAATCCAGGCCAAAACACAAAAAGTAAAAATTATGTACTGTGATTCTTAGACATCTAGGAAATGAATTTTAAACTGGTATTTTACAATCATATCTTAAAATAAATAAAATTATTATTTTTGTCACATTTGCAAACAGATCTTGGCAAAGCAGCATTTCCCCTGCCTTCTGCCTTTCTACATGGCCACTTTAACTCAAAACAGGACAATGAGCTTTGCAGTGTGTATATTTCTTTGTAAAAAAAAAAAGTTTTAAAAGGAAGGGGGAGAAACAAGAGCAGTGAGACGGAGAATAGACAGTGAAGGGTTAAGTGTTGAAAGGGTGATGCAGAGGAACCTGCTTTGGCTTGTTTGAAACCTGACCTGGAAGCTGTTCTTCCCCCCTCCATCTGCATTGCCAAAAGACTAAGAAACACTGGTTTACACAGTCAACACTTGATGACATGCTCAGTTTGCTACTTTGTTGGGATCAAGGAATTATTCTGAGCTTTGGGATGTCCCAGGTTTCCCCATTACCGGAAATAGATCCCTATCTTGTTAAAGATGTATTTATGGCTAACTCTCACTCCAAACAAATTATGTATTTATTAGGATGCTCTCCCTGGAAAAATCATTGGATGCATCTGGATTTCAAAAATAATTTGGAAATGTTTAGAGTTGGTTCTACCAGTCATTCTCTCAATGTCCTGGCTAATACCCACAAGAAAAAGTTTGCTGGCATGATCAACACAATTTTCCTAAAGTATTCTCTCTGATCCTCTTCTAAGGATTCACAGATTTACTGTGGAATCTGAAACAGCAAGATGGTAATGGGGAGAAGAAATAAATTTAAGGAATGGGGAGAATAACCACTACCAAGACAAGGGTCAGATAAAAGATTTGCGTCTAGGATAGAACTATAATCTGAGCAGGGTTCTCAGACAAGACTCTCTCTTATTCTCATGAAGATCAAGGAGGGAAAAGGAAAGCACTTTCAAACTTGCCAAATTCTGGTACTATAATTTGCTGGTATAAATTGCTCATGACTATGGTTTTTAGCTGGGTCTATCTTGGAGGGCTGATGTTACTAGACTGGAAGAGGGGAAAGACCTAATTCAAATCTGATAAGAGACAGCCTAGAGACTACTTGAAGGCCTATTCTGAAGTCATACAAGCAACAAAACATTTTTCCAGGCATACTATCCGAATTATTTATAGAAATTTAAAAGTTTATTGTAAAGCTTTCAAAGTTTTTAATGAATGAAAAACTTTTATATTTAAACCAGACTGGATGCCACCCTCAACACAGAGCCAACTATAGGTGTCTTTAGTAAGTCTTCTGGACTAAATAGATTCCAATACCTGAAGATGTGAACTAGCCACTCTGAGAGATATATCTTAACACTTGTCTCATGAATCTTTGCCCAATATAGCTTTCAACTTCTAGCCAGGAGATTGAGAATCCTTAATTCACCAATGCCATTTTGAGGAAACACAAAATGCCTTCTTTAAAGGAGGCAATTATCAGATATCTTCTTTAAGAAGCTTACTCTCGAGTCCTCAAAGACGAGTAATAATAGACCAGTCTATGATTGATGCAAGATAATAAAGGAAATGGTGTAGAGTTGATTTCCTGATCTGGGTTATCTACTGAGGGTGACCAGCTATTCAATTGCAAACCGTTCTGGAGGAAGCATCTTAATCCTATTTCAAACTTTGTTCAGGACAGATATGGATTGAGGCTGTCTTGGCTGGTCTGATGGATGATTTTTATCTAGAAACTGAGAATGTGATTCTATGGGTTCTTCTTCATCCCTCAGCAGTTTTTGACACCATTAATCATGGTATCTTGTTGCATCATTTGAAAGATTGGAAACAAGAACCACTGCTTTCTAATGGTTCTCTTCCTATCTCTGAGGAAGATTTCAGGTGAAAATGTTTGGAAAAAACTGCTCAATACAGGAATTATATGGTGTCCCTCAAGGCTCCATCAATGTTTCTCAATATTTTTTCTTAATGTTTTCAATATATACACTATGGAAGATTTGGAGCTGGTTGATATAAATATGCTGATGACACTCACCTCTTCAGAAATGAAGTAGCTATGGAAATTGCCTGCCTGCAATTAGTAATGGGCCAGATAAGGGATTGTAAAACAAAACTAATCAAGAGATAGAAGTGCAGAGACATAATATTTCTGCTTGTTCTAAATGGGACTGTACGTTTTAAAAAGCAAACTAGTGTATTGAAAATATTTCTGGACTCAAATATATCTGTGATTTCCCAGAATAAGAAATTGGCTAGGAACACTTTTCAGCTTCAGTTGATATCAAAACTACATCTCTTTCTGGAATATAATGATCTTAAATTGGTGCGTATGCTGGTAAACTCCAGCTCTGATTGCAATAATAATCTCTGTGTGGAATTGTTATTGTGTCCAGTCTGGAAACTCCAGAAGGTACAAAAATTGCCAGTCGATTTTGTCTCAAGAATATAAAGAACATATAATACCTGCACTTAAAGCACTACATTGGCTGCCAATTCATTTCTGGGCAAAGTACAAAGTGCTCTGCTTAAAGCTCTATATGGCTTAGGTCCAGTCAGTTTGAGAAAATGCCTTCTTCCATATTTGTCACACTTTTTGATACCATCAGAAGAAATAGATACACACTTTTTTGGCAGCCTTTCAGGATCCTGTTGCATCCCTGGATCTTTGAAAGGCACTTCAGACAGAATTCAGGAGTTGCTTTTTTTTTTTTTTTAAACTTAAAGCATCCTTTTAAATCTGCTTTTAACAGTTTTAAGTGTTAATTTCAATTATGAATTCTGCTTGTTTTATTCTTTAATGAGTTTTAACATCTCAATGTTAATTTTTTTGCTGGAGGACTTTAGAAGTCAGTGGTGAATCAATTAATAAAATAACCAAAGGTTTTTAAAAGCAATGTTCATTGCTAGAAAATCTTCAGATAAATGGGTTAAATTCAGTAACTGAAATTTAGCTTCCAAATGGTATCCTGATTGAAGTTGAGTGTTTCTCAACTTCAGCAATTTTAAGATGTGTAGACTTCAACACCCAGAACCCATGGTGCCTGGGAAATTCTGGCAACTGAAATCCATACTTTTACATCCATACATAGTTGCTGAGGTTAAGGAATTCTGTTCAACATAATTCATAATATAGAAACATCTGGAATTCTGGAAAATCGGTTTAGAAAATCTATTTAGAAAATCCAGTCAAAACAGCTCATGTACCTTTCACTCTTCCAGAGATAAGGTGGAATTAGAATTATAAAAACTGAGCTTCTCATTAACAGGACTCTTTTTTTTGTAGATGAATGTTTCCAGTTTCCATAAATGGCTCTTTCACGACTTGTGATGCTTGCAACATTCTGTTCAAAAATGCCTTTCTTTTTAAACCACAGCAATATAATCAAAGACTCAGATTGACATCTAAAGTCAGAATGAATCTTTAAAATTTTACTTGTGACACTGTACTATTTAACTTTATATAAGCTTTAAATTAATGTTTTGATATCAGCACTCAATAAATTGAGTTAAGGAAAAGCAACAGAGTTACTAACATTATGGTATATAGTATATGTTGTATAACCCATTATACAATATGTATTATGTACATTATATGCATCAAATCAGAATATATGTGGAAGAATTCTTTCAGATCGTTCTATTAAGACATATTATCTTTTCTGAGCCAGACAAAATATGCAGTGGCTGTTAAAATGTGAGTAACTTAAGCACAATTGTTTAACAAAGTGCTCTTCAAAGTATGTTGTTGGCATGAAAATTTGTTGGTCTGGCATGCCATTTCCCTCCTAATGCTCAATAGTGATGGAGTGCTTTGAAGATTATGCTATCATGAAATTCTGGGACTAGCAAAATGACTTTAATGTTGCTCTGGCAGAAGGAGGGTAAATTGATTGACCATCTTTTAAAAAATACACACAAATTACTATGATCATTGTCATTTACTTTTTTTTTGCCCTGCTAACTAAAAAACAGTATGATTAAAAGTCCATGAGTCATGTACCTCAATATTGCACATAATTTTTTTTAATAGTTACAGAGAACCACTATTAAGCAAATGTAGTGATTTTTATCCTTGTAAGCAGTAGAACTCACATTCATTCATAGATATATATTATAGCAATATATAAGCCACTCAGTTCTGAAAATGTTCTAAGTAGTCTTCTCTGTAACAAAATGTTATATTACTACTAAGGATCATTATATTTTTGCATTCATTCAGAAGATTCTCTTTGTTTAGCTTAGACTGAAAATAAGACTTTGTTTTCATAAACTGTTAACTTAGAGATGTGTAATATTACAGCTTACAAAAATGTACCAGGTAATCCTTGCTTAGTGAGTGTTTCATTTAGCAACAGTTCACAATTATGGCAGTAAAGAAAAAGTACCTTTACAGCTAATCCTCACATTTATGACCTATGCAGATCTATAAAATAAAGGAAAGCTGAAATAAGAGCACTGGCAGAATTACATTTCACTTAGCAACCTCTTTGCTTAACATCCGAGTTGCCGGTCTCAATTATGGTGTTAAACGTGGACTACCTGTGTAATTTACTCATACAAACTATTTATTTATTTATTTAATTCAATTTATATACCGCCCCCTCTCCCTAGAGACTCGGGGCAGTGCACAGCCAATAAACATGAATACAATAAACAATTTAAGACCTATTAAAATAATTAAATAAAGGCTGTCTAAGTTAAAAAACATTATCATATAATTTAAATTATATGATAATGTTTTTTAACTCCATGTTTCGCCATGTGCTCTGCACAGCGGCATGATGTCACATTGGTCACATAACCATGGAAATATTTTTGGGCAGCACTGACTCAATGTCCTACAAATGGAGATGAGCACCACCCGTAAAGTTGGCTATGACTAGCAGAATAAAATTCACAGGGACTCCCTTACTTTTTTCTTATTCTGAGGAAGAAGTCCATAAATGATATAAGTTAAATGGCACTAAATTTAACAATTGTAGCAAATTAGGAGGGTTTTTTTTTTTAAAGAAATGCACAATTTCAGTTTTTCTGTTTGTTTTAAGAAAATAAACTTGCTCCCTAAAATCACTAATTATAATACAGAACTTGAAACAAAGATATAATTATTTTTTGCCCACTCTAGGCACTCTAAATACTGTCTTCTTTTGGCTTAGCAGCCTTAATATTTGCTCCAGACTTATGTTTCTAGTGGGTTTTTTTTTCCTTCCACCAGAAAAGTTAATAATAGCTTTTGGGTTGCCCTTACTCAACCAGAAAGCAAAGCTAATGCAACATTCAGTGTATTTCTGCAGTAGGCTAGGAATCATCTAATAGGTCATAAATAAACCTACCCCCTTGCAGCAAAGACAATGGAATTACTCCTACTCCTACTACCTCCAATTACTGTAAGAGCGACAATTATAAGGTTGCACTCCTACAGCCACCCTAAGGAGAAAATGGGAGGAAAGTGTTCCATTAGCCAGAGTGACAGTCAAATTTTCTCTCCATTAGCCCCAATGGTGTGCCACTATCACACAAGGGAAGCCGAGGTCATAGGGGAACAATTAAAGATTCTGACAATTAGCCCTTGCGATGTGCACTCCTTCAAACTAATGAGAGCATTAAAATAAAAAAGAAAGAAAAGGTCCCAGATATATTTTCACCTGACTTGCTTATTCAAAGTATAAATGGGTCATAGCATAAAAAGACCCCCACAAGCCTACATATTTAATATTAGAGCATCCAGAGTCATCATATAATGCTTAGTGTATTTTCCAATGAACTCATGCACACTCACACAAACACACACAACACCCCACACATTTGCACAAGAATACATCTACAGCAATCAGTTCCAAAAGAAGATCTGAAATGACACCTAAACAACTTTGTGACCATTGGTGACTCAAGATGACTCCCCAAGATGGCACCGGTGAGGTAGGCAGCCATTGCAACTGCTCCGACCCTCTTTTTATTTGTTTTAGGTTTTTTTCTAACCAAATTTAATCATGATTTAATCATGATTTAAGTAACTTTTAAGCAACACCTGAGCAACCGCTAAGCAACCGCTAAGCAATCTAAACCAGCCGAGGCATGGCCCGGGTGGAAAACAAAGGACAGAGCTAGAGCTAGAGAAGATGGCGCTGGGACAAGAGGCTCAGGAGACCGGGCAGGCTGGACAATGGAAGTAGAGACCTTGAGGAAGAGGAGGAGGAGGAGGCCTTGAGAAGCTGTTGAAACACTGAGGTAGAGGATCCAAGGGTTCGCTGAGGCGGAGGCTGTGAGGTGAAGTCAATAGCCTTGAAAAACAGCAGAAGACTGAGAGAGCTGAGACCTGCCATGGAGACCTGGGGTGGCGGCACCAGATGGACACTGGTCATAACAGCAGACATTGTGTTTAGTCTCTGTTCCGTCTCCTTCTCTCACTGCTTATGTTCACTTCCCTCTAACTGCTCCCTATCCCTATCCTTATCCCTATCCTTCCTGCAGACTATGCCCCTTGCTTCCCTCGATTTTCAGTCGCATAAGCATTTCACTGCATGTCATATATGTGTCATATACTGTATGTGATAAATAAAACTTGAACTTGAAGAGCTGCATTCTTACCTATTATTTTTTCCTCATTCTCAGAAATGAGAAGTTGGGGTCCCCTTTGTTCTGAAGCCTTGGTTCCTGAACCACGACTTCAAGATTCATGATAACACTAGAGAAGTTTGGACCTGACCAAGGTTGTTAGATTTTAGGCTCTTAAAGCAATATGGAAATCAGGTCCTGATGGTGTAACATAGCTGGCTGTTTATACAGCAGCTGCCGATTTTTGAAAGTCAAAAATCTGACACAGTCTTGATCAGTGCCTTCTTATTTTGAAATCTGTAATGCTGCAGAAATGGTATGTATTCCCTTTCTCCCTCCCTCTCTTCCTCCGTCCTTCTTTCCTTCCTTCTTTCAGCCCCAGTTATTTTAAGGCTCACTCATTACTAGGATAGTGGGATTTATTTTTTTCATTCTGAGTTGTGACAACATTACTTAACAGTGTTACAGACTGTTTCAAGCCTAGTTAACTCTACAGGGAGTAACCAAGTATTATAGTTGCACTTTGCTAGTTTTGTTTGGAATTTATTCTGTGATTTGTTGCTTTTTTACATCTCTCCCTTTCCCAATAAAGTCTTTTTTTAAATGTAAAGATGTAATGCTATTGTTTAAAACTCCAGTCCCCCCTCCCCCATTACAGATTTGCACAGTTGTATTTGATGTCTACAAGGTCTTGTTTTGTGCAGAAATAACCAAATCCATCACCCTTCACCTCACCTGAAAACAGCCATACTTCCTAAAACAGCTAAGATGTCCCTAGCTGGATAATCTGATATATCAAGAAATTCAGATTCACTATTGGCCAAAGTTGTCATTTATTACCTTTTATCCCACTATCAAAAGGACATCAGGCATCTCTGTGTTTCTGCTCAATGTTGAACAATATTTAGTGAAGTATGCAGTATATTCCCACATTCTCATTCTTTCATCATATATTTATCTCACAACATTCAGCAACAACCTTCACATCCCTGTGGCTGCAGAATACTCCATCATCCAACCCTACTCACTTTTTTAAATGTATAGTACAATAAAATCTCTTACATTGCTCACTGATGTCCTGAAAAGCAAAAATCTGGTCTGCACACCCTAGCTAAAGCCACCTTACACTCCTCAAATATCTTCCATTCTCATCTTTCATTCCCTTTCAATGAGAATTCTGCCATACACTTCCAAGGCACACTTAATAAACTAATATTTCTCTCATTTTTGCATGCATTTTTGCACCTTTCCCCTTTGCATATAGGAACAAAATGGCATTCTTCTAATTATCAAGCTCAGATGCACTCTTCATGCCTATGTTGAACCCGTCACAAAGCAAGTCACCTCCATAAACAAACCACAGTTACAATTTTTCCACTGATTCTTCACAACCCCCTTTTGTAGTAACTAACAATTATTTTGCAACGTTTCTGCAGTACAGTATTTATGATTTTATTTCATCTTGGACATTAAAAAAATTACATCACTTGTTATATTTCTAGTCATTAACGCATCATTATTAATTCTAGATAAATCTCAAAACTATTCCCTAGCATACTTTCACTTCAGTTTCAACCCAACTCATGTAACTGCCTGTATTTTAAATTTTTTAAATTTTAAATTTTTATAATTTTATAATTTTAATCAACCACTTAATTTTATTTTTTTATCTGTTTTTTAATTGTTGTTAATTCATTGCCTTGTTTTTTAGATGGTTGTACACTGCCCCGAGTCCCTTCTCGGGAGAGAGGTGGTTTAAAAACTTGAATAAAT
>JAEANM010006138.1:0-18870 GCA_017656035.1 Myanophis thanlyinensis
TTTCTTGAAAAATCATCTCAAGAGTTATCTCCTTTTCTTTCTCCTTCTCTTTCTCTTTCTCTTCCTGGGATAAAAGCGCCTGAATCGAATGCTGGCCTCCCACTGGTGAGGAAGAGGCAGATTTTAAACTCAAGGTAGCTTTGTACATTTCCTATTGTGCTACTTTTTCTATGTCGTAGCAAACAATATCACATATTTTTTAATGATTTTTATTATTTAGACGTTTACACATACATCTAGTGTTATTAACATTAGATATTGTGGTAAACAGTAGATTTGGCTCCAGGTGTTGACCCTGAGCAGTTTCTGCTTTCTTCCTAATTTCTTATTCTGTTCTCTTTATCTTTTCTCCAGTTATTTTATTTAATCTGTATTTTGTTAAAAGCTCCCAGTTATCCATTCCTGGGAATCTGTGTAAGGTGTTTGTAGTGGCAGGCACTTAGTTCATTTTCCAAACAAACCATCCCTAGCCTGGGCTGATAGAGCAGAGGAACAGATACCATATATAGATGATGGCTGGATGAGATATTTTCATTTTCTAACACAAATTTCTGTTGTTTTAATTACTAATTCACTTTAATTACTAATTCACATTACTAGTATTTTTATTCATAGACAGCATGAGTACAGATTGAAACCACTAAGAATCTTTACATAAGGGAGTTTTCAGGCCTGGGAAGAACAACTTTATTTCACTGGACTGAGTCAGTAAATTTAGCATGGTAGACTGTAGCGTTTACCACAAGTATCTAATGTTAATAACACTAGATGTATGTGTTCCATAAATATACCTTCCTGCGTTTCACACTTTTCCAACGCTGGATCACTTAAGAATCTTAGAATTCTTAATCTAAAAAGTAATCCTTATTAATCCTCATCCGCGCCTGAACGAAACTGACAGAAAAAGAGACGTTCCGCACCTTTCCCTTTGCTATCTATTTACAGCATTTTAATACCGACCGCTGAGCCTCTGGACAGCGCATAAAAAAAAGAAAGAAAAGCTATTTAAATCTAACCGGCAACTTCCCAGCAAAATCCAATTCAGGTTAAACGACTTTAAAACAGCAAACAGGCGAGTATTTTGTTGGGAGCGAGAAGAAGTGGCAGCATAACAAAGAGGGCTTGCTTCGCACCGTCACCCCTCCCGTGCCCTGAACGTAAGAATTCGTTTAAAAAAAAAAGCGCAGCGGAGGCAACGAGAAACGAAGCCTGAGAAGACGAAGTGGGAGACGCCCATTATTATTATTATTATTATTATTATTTTGAGCCTGCAAAGGGACGCCGCCGCTGAGGTGCCTAGCGGCTCTTCCTTCAAGCGCAGCACCTCCCACCGGCGCGCGCGGCGAACCCGCCTTCTGCCTCCGGCGCGCCCCTGACTGATCGGATCTCTTCAGGCGGAGGCGGGGAAGTTCCGCTCCTCCTCCTCCTCCAGACTCAACTAGCCGATCCCGATTGCCGGGTTTGGCCGTCCTCCAGGCCGTCCTAGTAATGTGTCGAAGCTCTATTCTCTCCTGCTTTGTTCAAACCGTTGCAGGCGGCGCGCCGGGAGAATGTCTCAGTTCAACGATCGGCTGTTTTTGCAACGCCGGGGACAGTCTCTGGCATTGCTCCTGGTCGTCGCCACGGTGCTCATGAGGGGTAACGAAGCCCTGCCTTTATTCGCAGGTAACTGGCTGGAAGCTGCTGTCTGAAATCGGTTCACCAGCCAGCTCTTGCCATTATTGCCGTTAGGTAGGTAGTCCTCGACTTGCAACAGTTCGCTTGGTGACATTTAACGACCGTGGCAGCATCCCCACGGTCCCGTGAGGTACATCCAGACTCTTGACAGTTGACTCGCATTTATGACTGGTGCGGTGTTCCCAGAGTCGTGCCTAAGCATTTCACTGCATATTGTACCATGTATGATTGTGCATGTGACAAATAAAATTTGAATTTGAAATTTGATGAGCAAAGTCAGCGGGGAAGCCAGAGTCACTTAAACAGCTGTATTACTAATTTAAGAACTGCTATGATTCACTTGCCAAATGTGGGGAGAAAGGTCGTAAAATCGGGCAAAACTGGTTTCACAAGTTCCTTACATAGCAACCTAAATTTGGGGCTCAATTGTGATTGTAAATTGACGACTACCTGTAGTTCCTTACCGCTCTTTCCCTGAAATCTTTGGACGGCATCAGCTTGACCACCCGCTCGCTTGTTGGTTCTTTGGCGCTTCAGATGGCAGCGCCTAGCAGCGTAACCAGTGTTCCTGCGCCTGCGTCCCTCTTGGCTGTTTGGAAGGCAAAAGATGTGCTACATCTTGTACATACAGGCAGTCCTCAATAACAGGTCATTTAGCAACCAGTTATGACATTGAAAAAAGTGACTTATGACCGTTTTTTCATACGTGTGATTATTGCGGCGTCCCCATGGTAATAAGATCAAAATTCAGATGCTTGGCAACTGGTTCATATTTATGACAGTTGCAGTGGATCATGTGATAATCTTTTGTGACCTTCTGTTAAGAGAAATCAATGGGGAAGCCAGATTCACTTAATCGTGTTACTAACTTAACAACTGAAGAGATTCATTCACCTAACAACTGTGGCAATAAAGGTTATAAAATGAGGCAAAGTTCATTTAATCATCTCGCTTAGCAACAGAAATTTTGGGCTAAATTGTGGTCATAAGTCAAGGATTGCCTGCACTTGTTCATAGCTTTGCAAATTAATGTATGAAGTCTCTGACTTGGGTTTCTTAGAGTAGTGTTTCTCAGCCCCTACAACTTTTAAGATGTGTGGATTTCAACTCTCCGACTTAAGTCTGCACATATCATGTTGGCTGGGGAATTTGGGGAGTTGAAGTCCAGATTTCTAACATTGCCAAGATTGAGAAACACTAGCTTAGAATAAAGAGGGAATGAACAAGAACGTTATGCTGCCAAATGGTTGCAGATGAGACAACAATGGCCCCAAATATATGGAGGGGAGGTGTTTTTCACAGGAAGAATTTAGGACCGCAGTGATGGATTGCAGGGCTGATAAACTAAATCCAGCAAATTATAGAAGGCAGGCATATTTCAATGTAGCAGCTTGATTTGGCTTGTGACAATTATAATTCTTGGACAAATGTCTAAACAACTTGCATATACAGTATTTCATGATGCTGTGATTAATCCTTTCCCCTTTTTATAGATAACAGCTGTAAACAGTTGAAGATAACGAAGATAATACATAGTACAGAATCAACTTGTTTCTGCTACATTCCAAATGGAGAGATGTATTTACAAAACATTTGGTCAACTATTCAGGTAAAGTCATGCTGTTGATACACTCATAAATTAAGCGGCTAGAGTTTTTCTCAGCAGCTCTTGGTAATATTGATACTACTTAGAATTTTACATGTTCCAGTTCACCAACATCTAAAGAACTACCTTCATCCTTATTCTAAATAAATCATGTGATCTTATATACAGTAGCATCTACGTATAGAGCCTCAGTACTATGTGTAGATTTATTTTTGGGACAGCAATCTTGTAGTTTTTCAGACAAACATCAGTATTTGCCTCCTGCTTTTTCTTCCACTTGTATGTATGAGAATAAATCATTTGTGTTAACTGGAACTCCAGTTTTTAGTTTGTAGCTTACAATCAAGGCAAGATATCAAGCCAGGAATTACAGTATTAATGGCTTGCAAGCTCTGCTTGAGTTTGGAGCAACAGATCCAAATTCCAAGTTCAAATGCAATTTGTTATTTACAGGTAGTACTCCTCTCACAACCATTTGTTTAGTGATCGTTTCATCGTCACTGAAAAAAGTGACTTATGACCGGTTTTCACATAACTGTTGCAGCATCTCCATGGTCACGGAATCAGAATTAGGGTGTTTGGCACCTGGTGTGCATTTATGAAAGTTACAGTGCCCTGGGGTTAGGTGATCACCATTTGTAACCTTCCCAGTTGGCTTCCAACAAGCAAAACCAAAGCCAGATTTGCTTAATGACTGCATTATTCACTTAACAACAGCAGTGATTTGTTTAACAACTGTGGAACAGAGGTCATAAAATGAGGCGCAACTCACTTAACAACTGCTTTGCTTAGCAGTGGAAATTTTGGATTCAATTATGGTCATAAATTGAGAACTACTCATGTTTGTACTACTTCACTTACTTATGCAAATAGCTGTGATAGGGTGCCTCAAGTTTTCTGTCTGAAAGTGTATGTAAACTTTTAATGGTATAAAAAACCCCATTGTTCCTTATTTCACAATTCCTTTTAGCTTTTGAATATATAAATAAGAATTATTATATATCAGCAAGAATTATTATATTTTTAGGTGTCCATAAACAGCACTGAATTATTTCAAGTAGTGTATATTCCAGATGAACACGAATGCCAAAATTCCGAATATTTGCTCGATTTTTTGAAGTGCCTGATTAACAATATTTGGCAGCCTAGTGTATCTAATCAAACGATCATAACAGTGGACCAGTATGTTAGCAAAACATGTTTCAGAATCGAACCAGCAAATAAAATACTCTACACTGTGAGCGTACAACAAAAGAGTGAGTAATATTAAGAGAAATCCATTTATAAAATACTTTTGTATTATTAGAAGTATTGCATTTTCAGTACATAAGTGAAACACGTTTCAATTTCCCATCTTTTTGTTTTGTTCCAGTGTTGGATAGCAAACTCATTCTGTTATTTGTTGCTGGTGGACTTCTTTTTCATTTTGCCTATAACCTGAGTAGGTATGTGCTAGTTTTACTAGAATCTGTCAATTACATGAACTTGCTACTTTTGAAAATAAAAATGAGCTGCAAATCTGCAAACCTAAGAATCTGCATTGATTTTAGCAAGACTTCAGACAATTACCATGTGTAGGAGCTGTCATTCTGTCTTTCCCATTTTTAAAGAGTGTATTTATTTAGACGTGCAATATTGTCTAAATTAGAGATCAGTAAGTGGGTGGAATTAATAAGGCACATATTGAGGAATAAATTGAGCGACTGTACTGGGGCTGAATGACCATACATAAGTTTGCACTACAAAACTACAATGCCATGTTCTCTGGAATGTAGTATCGAGACAGTAGAAGTTTTAGACTCTTCTCTGAATGGGAAGACAAACAAATGCTTTCAGAAGATCTGATCTTGGATGCTCTTTTCTGTATTTGCTATGAATCTCATTGCCTTTAACTCTCTGACACTGATTGCTGAAACAAGGGCTGATGGAGCAGGTATTTAATGGATCTACCATAGGAAAAAAAATTGTACAGCCTCCAGCACACCCTCTATGGATAGGTGTTGCATATACAACCTCCATGCAATAAATGGGCTCACCTGTATAAACCTTTTATAAAACAGTTGGGTGGAAGTTGGCAGTAGTTTATTTATTTATTTATAAAGTTTATTGGCTGCCCATCCTACCACAGAATAACTCTAGACACTTAGCCATGATGTATTTAATTGGCTTAGTCATGATGCATTTAGCAAACCGTTTCTGAATTCACCCATCACATTAACCTATAAGTCATGATATACAAACCAGAAAGACTGGATTTACACATTAAGATAATCTAAACCTGAACCAACCACATTATGGCTTAACACAGTGTGTGAATCCAGGCAATATGAGGTAAGGCATTCTCATGGGCTATTAATTGCAAGATTGGGGGACTGTGTAAGTAAGTGAGGTAATCTGTAGAATTTAAATAAAGCTGTATTTTTGCTTTTCTGCTTTCTTGAACTTGTTTTCCGTGTGCAAAAGATTTACCAGCATTCGTGTGTTTCTCCCAAACAGAAGTAATATCTTCTATTATTGTGCTGGGATAGCATTTGGCATTTTCATACCTCTAGTCTTTCTCGTTTTCATGCTTAAAAGGTTTATTCCCAAGGTACGTTTATGACTTTTAATATAAAGTAAGACAGCAAGTATTTGATTGGTTCCTCAATGTTTACTGAGCTTTTAGTTTTGTGGGTAAATCAAAGGTTATTGAAGTGGTTTAGCCATGGAATAAATATTTCAGCAGCCAGCTAGTAGCATGGTCGCTAACTAGTAAAGCAGAATAAAACCTTAACATTACTGCAACTTGGGGTAAATAGTTTTGAATTCAATATTTTCTATAAAGACAGAGTTAACTGGTTATTTATTTTTGGATAAGATTTCACTGTGGGTGGAAGACTCAAAATCATAAGATAGGTAACAGGGTGGGCAAAGCATTTTGGTATTCTTTGTCTCTATAAAAAAAGTAGATTCAAGAAAACAGTTGAATCCAGATTCTTTTCCTCCACTGGAAGTATTCCTGGAGTAGAATTCAATTTAAAATGTTCTACTGGTAGAAAAAGATAATTGGTCTTCACGCATCCTCCTTTCCTCAGGAGATCCCTGATGCTACTTCTTCCCATTATTCTAGAGGTCCCTTAACCCTTTAAAATAGGTTTTGTGAAGACGTAGGGAACTGCAGTAGAAGGAAAGAATCACTGAAATATTACCCAGCAGTTCTTGATAAATCTAATCCAGTAACTCTTTGACCATAAAACAGAAGAGTTGACTTTACTTTCCATGTCAGTGAAACACAAAAAGTTTACTTTTCTAGCGATATGCCAAGAAATACCACTCCTTAAAATGCTGTATTAAAAATACTACGTTTGTTCAGTGTTCTGCTTGGTTTTGTTATGTGTAAATTTAGACCCTGGGTCATAATTTAAGTGCTTTTTGTAGCCCTACTAAGTTTTTTAACAAGCAGAAATGTAAGAGCTTCCTATCCATAGGCTGTATTTGTATCTGTAAAAAAAATCCTCCCCCAGTGGCCATTAGATGTTCATCAGAGGAAAGGCATGGGACTGTTCCTGCAGTGGTGTAGACTTTCTAACCTTAATTCAATGTTTGTGCTAACTGTGGTGAAAATATGTACGTACCTGTGGTATATTTGGCTTTTGCAAAAAGAACCTTTTGACTTTTACTTTCCAAAATGACATTATCGTTAGGTTTGTCTACTTGTGAGCTCTTCTCTTCAATCTAGACTTGCTTCAGCTTGATTTGGGTGGTTTCACTAACTCCACTTTTGTATATCCATGTGGACAAACATGCACTATAATCAAACATTGCTCTTCTTTTCTTTTTCCTTCTTTTAGCTAAGTACCTTCTGGATTTTAATGAGTGGGTGCTGGTTCTCTTCCCTGTATATGTTCTATGTTTCAAGAGAAAAACTGAAATGGATATGGGACAATTCTACATATTATATACTGGGTATGAGAATTGATAACAATATGAGCCTTTGAAAATGAGCTTCTTTTGCACTTACTTCAGTCTTAAAATGGAGAGCTTCTCAAATGAAGTACATTATCTCCCAAAGGTTGCAGATTCAGACTAGCTATATCCTCATTAGACATGCGTTTTGCAGGTAGTTTTCAATTTACAACCATTTCTTTAATGACCTTTCGAAGTTACAGTGTCACTGTAAAAAGTAACTTATGACTGTTTTTCACACTTACGACTGTTGGAGCATCCCCCATGGTCATATGATTAAAAGTTGGGCTTTTGGCAACTGGTATGTATTTATGACGGTTGCACTATCCTGGGGTCATGTGATCACAACCTTCCTAGCTGTTGTGACCCACCAGCGGCCAGTGGAACTGGTGGCGGAATCAGACAATGATGAGGTTGGGGAGGAACAAGGGCCAGTCCAGGAGTCTGGGCAAGGCTCTGATGAGGATTCTGCATCAGAGGCAGAGTTAGGGGTCAGGGCCGTCTGCCAGTTATCACCTGCCTTCCGAGTCAGATGACAGTGGGACAGAAGACCAGCTGGAGCCTGTTCCTACGCGGAGCTTTCAAGAGATAGGAACAGCTGAGGCACCAGGACCAACTCAAGAGATAGGAACAGCTGAGGCACCAGGGCCAACTTGGAAGGAAAGGCACAGGTGGACGGTCCCTCCCAGAGGAATTAAGAGGAGCAAAGGGGAGGGGAATTTGCAGGAAACAGTTGATTCGTTTTAGTAAGACCTGCTTCTGACTTCATGATACTTAACTACAGCTCCAGCTCTGCATTCGTGTGTTATCTTCTGGGTCCTCTCCAAGCCTGATAAAAGCCTGTAATATGTAAGACTTTGTTTGTTTTTGTTTGCTCTAAACTTAAAGAACTTTCCCTGTAACCTAAATAAAGAGGTTTGAGTGATACAAAAAAACTGCTTTTTCAGCTCGGGAAACCTAGGACAGAACACCAGCCAGCCTCTGGCAAACAAAGTCAATGAGGGAAGCCTGACTTTATGATTCACTTAATAACAGCAATTATTCACTTAACAATTGTGACGAAAAGGTCATAAAATGGAGCAAAGTTCACTTAACAACTGCCTTGCTTCGCAACAGAAATTTTAAGCTGTGGTTGTAAGTCAAGGACTACTTGTATATTTATTTACTACTTGTATACTACTTGTATACTTACACGTAGTCATGGTTGCATTCCTGGTGAGGTTTACTTAATTATATTTGAATGATCAAAAGACTATCTGCAAACCTTCAAAAACTGAGATTTTATTGCTCTCCTCCCCCCGGCTCAGGGAATCCTCAGTCTTTCATTACTTTGGATGCAAAAAAGGTTCCCATACTTTGGATGGGAAAGATGACAGTTCAGACAGAGATCTCTGTCTGCAAAATATGGTTGTCCAGAGGTTTCAAGAGCACCTAGAATTATGCGAAATGATACAAACATTCTTTATGTAATGTCCTTTAATATACATGATAAATCTTCACTTAGTGTTAAGTCATTGCTGGTTGTGTTTGTTCATAGCACTAAACCAAAATTTATTATTTTTTTATAATGTTGGCACATAATGCTAAGCAATCAGGTAGATTTCACCTATCCATATGCTAGATTGACTTTATGTGTGAATTAAAGAACTGAGTAAGAGATGTGCTTGTCCGGCCTCTGCCACATAGTTGCAATTATGCAAACTCCTGCTTTAAAGCCCTCTTTAACAAATACAGATAGTCCTCACCTTACAACCGTAACTGAGTCCCAAATTATGGTTATAAGTTGTTGCAGTCATACGTTGAGGCATAAACATGACCAAATCTGATTTTTTTGACATTTTCTGCCAGAAAATTAACACTGGAAACCAGCAAAAAAGTAACAAATCATGGTCACGTGACTGAGGGACACTGCAAGTGGCGTAAAGGTGAGCCAGTTACCAAGTGCTCAAAATGTGACCAAAGGGAAGGGGCGCAACTATTGTAACTTCAAAATGTACGTAACTCTGGGGAAGTCCATTGTAACTTTGGTCATTAAGCAACCGGTTGTAACTTGAGGACGGCCTGTATTATGAGACTTACCTGTCAGTAAATATCCATACATATTTATGAATGCATATACAATATTACTCCTTTTTTGACTGGAATCTTGATCAGAAAGTTTAAAAAAAAAACTTCTTTCCATGAGTATTATTTTAAATGATGCAATTGGAAAATGAGCACGTTCTACCATTTATTAGTGTTAATCAATATTAATCTTCCCAGAAAAATGCTTCATTTCCAGAACAATCAGCCTATCTGTCCTTCAGATGGACATGCATGGCATAACTGTAAGCTGCTGTTATGCCAGGAAAAGTATCCCACTAACATAGAAAAAAAAATCAGGAGTGGAAAGAATTGACTTCCAGTTTACTTAACTATCCTTCCCAAAAGCAAATGTTACTTATCACAATCTAGCCTCAAGTGAACAGTTAGTTGCAAGCCTAAAATGAAATACATGTATCACTTTTTTAATCTACTGATTATTTCATGGCTCAGTGTTTTGTTTTTCAGGGTATATTTTGTCAGTTGCATTGATCTCTTTTGCTATTTGCAAGAAGCATGGGCCACCCGGCAGCGAGCGAAGCATGAACCACTTGATGTGGATGTTGCAGCTGAAAGGCCTGGTCTTAATTTATTTTGGCATTGCAATCCCCCAGTTTGCCTATGCAGTCATAACTGCTATGCTCTGTACAAAATTCCTATATTATCCCCTTCGAGCGTCCTGCTATGTTGGCAAGTTAGTAACCTTTCACTTATTAAAATGATATTCTTATCAAAATTAGCTGAAGCGACTGTTGTTGTATAATGTAGTCTGACATTTTAGGCAATTTTGTACTGTCAATGAAAACTCTTATCGTTATTAATTTTGTTTGCTGCCTGTGTTCTGTTTTCTCTCTGTCTAATATGTAGTGGAGCTTGCACACTGCCAGAATGTCCCAGAAATTGTGTTGTTTTGTGTCCTCATTCAGCTGTAAGTCATTCAGCACAAGGCTATGGGGGCCTTCCAGCTCAAACTGAGTAGCATCAGAATGTATAGAGAACAACTTGTCCTTGAGGATGTAATTTATGGCATCGGTGCACTAAGAGATGCATTAAGAGATTCAAACAGTCTGTAGTTACCATATTTTTCACACTACAAGACGCACCTGACTATAAGACACACCTAGATTTAGAGGAGGAAAACAAGAAAAATAATAGTATTTTGCCTCTGTGTGCCCCATTTTCGACCCTTTTCCCAGCCCCTTTTTGGACCCTTTTTTTTTTTGCTTTTTCGTTTTCGAGCCTCTGCGTGCCCTGGGAAAACAGGCCAAAAAAAGGGCTGGCAGTTGGTTGGTGCTTCAGCAATATTCACTCTATACGATGCTTTTCCACCCACTTTTGGGAGACCAAAAATGTGTCTTATATTCGGAAAAATATGGTACATGAAACCCGGTCTTAGCATTATGTGAAATCTTAGTTTCTGTTTTGTTATTTTCTGTACTACCATAGAAACAATAATTTTAGGATGCTTAACAATCATCTGAGTCCTTATTCAATATAGAACATTATATTTTAGGTGTGCCATTTTAGAAGTAGTAGCATTATTAGAGATTTTTTTGACACATGGTTGTGTTCTAGTATTTAAGCTATTATACTTTATTCATCAGGTTTTAGTATGAGTGCTACAGTAGACACTGCATACAAATAGACTTAATTTTATCACTCTTTTGGATGAAAACATATGCTAGGATTTCTGCTTTATTTGACAAGATGATTCAGTGTGTGTCTAAATATAAGTGTCTTCAAGGGGTATAGCTGTTCACCCATTAAATTATACAATGATAAGATACCTGTATGTTAGGGCTTTTAGCAATAAACACAGGAACCTGGGGATAAATTTTTCTTTTAGCATTTTGAATTCTAATTGTGAATTTTGAATTCTCATTAAAGGGCTGCAGAACCGTTTGGGTAAAAAAATTGGCACTTTGCCAAGAACTCAAGTTTGGCTGTGCTTGGAGAAGCCTTAAGAAGATCTGATCTCCAAGGCAGCAAGATTAGAAGGTCACTTCTTACCTTTCCCCATTGCAAAGTCGTATAACACAATCTTCTCTATATGTCTGCTCAGAAAGAAGAATCATTGGAATTTACTTAGGAGCAAACAACAATAATTAATCAATTCAAACTGCCATGAATGTAATTCTTTGGTTATTTTAACTTGGTAGGGATTTTTCATTTAGTATAGTGCAGTCAAGAGCAATAGCCTGCCTGTCAGATATTCTTTTTTTAAAAATGTATTCCGTACCTTTGGGTTTCAAATCCATACTACAATCTTTACAGTGCCCCCCACCCCTTTTTTTTCTTCCTGCTTTAGAAAAGCTGCTCAGTATTTACATCCAGAAAAATTGGAGCTTCGTTATCTGACAGAAGATGAATATCGGGAACAAGGCGAAACAGAGACCGTGAAGGCCCTGGAAGAGCTGCGCATATTCTGTAGGAATCCCACTTTCCCCTCCTGGGTAGCTGTGGTCAAACTGCAATCCCCACAAAAGTAGGAGCATTTGTTTTCTTTTCTCCATATCTTACAGCTTCATTTGGGGTTTTAAAATAGCAAAAGCTTATTTTCCCATTGAGGCTGCCCTTTCAAATAAGTCCTCTCTGGCGAACTACACTTGATACCTTTAGGTTTAAATTTAGTTTAGTTTAAATTAAAATTTATTTTTTAAATTTAAGTTTAGTTTAGATTTAAAGCAAGATGGGGTTGGGCCAGTATTTTTCTTCCTGACATCCCTCCCCCCCCCTTTTTTTTCATCACTTTTTTAAGTGTGTGGTACATTGCTTTCTTCTGCTTTCTCCTTTCTCCAGGTTTGCAAACTTTGTTCTAGGTTCCCCTCATGTATCTGCTGAAGAAATGACAGCCCATGAGGCACAGTACGGCATTGGAGGAGCCCTCCTGGAGCAACAGCTTTTCCATCCAGAAACTGAGGCAGAACCAGAGCTCCAAAATGCTTCTCTCCTACCTTTTAACGCCATCAAATATCATCTGCCTATCCCAAGTGAGAAGTGGATTAAAAAATCCCATTTAATAAGTGGATAAAAATGCCAAATCCAGTCTAAATGGTTTTCATAGCAGTTCATGATTTGGGATGCAAACTCTTAAGTCTCTAGTCCTCAAATTGAAACATTTCATCTAGAAGTATGTGCACTTAACATGCTCTTAGAAACATGGAAAGGGAACCAAGGCGATCTTGTTCTTTAATTACCAATTACTTCATACTAGTCTAGCCTGCAAGACTCCAAGAAGTTTGTTGTAATGTAGCCGTGATCTCTCTGATTAATCTATACCACTGGCTTTTGGGAAGATTTAAAAAAACTGAGAGGCCATCATCTTAATACCTTTTTTTTTTTTTAAAGTTGAATTATAATGTAAACAATAACAATGTATATGTGCGTTGATTGATGCATTTCTGACAAAATGCACCGTGGAGTAAGAAAACTGCTTGGATTTTGTAAATCCCAACCTGTTTTTAATATTCACTTTCAAATAAAATGAGCCATTGTAAATAGAAAATGCAGTCAAATGTATTAATAAAGCATCTTAATTCCTGCACAGAGTAGCCCACAGGACACTCCACAAGGAGCATCCGATATGGAGATTCTTGCTGAACAAGATGGTTGATAATGTTGATTTACTGCTCATTTTCTGGGTTCAAATTATTTCTACGAACCCCTTGTTGCCAAAAAATAAGAACAAGAAAAAGGATATAATTAACTTCTTCTGGACAAGGAAGAGGAAAGGAACTCATCTATGATCTCACAAGGGAACAATTAAATCCATCCACTGTAGGGCAGCTCTTGAACTAGCCAGACTATCATCATCAATACTTGTTTGCACTTGCAAGGATTTTCTATGCTTCATGTACCAGCAAATGGAGGTTAGATTAGAGCAGGAACAATTTGATTGCACTCTAGGTGCCAAAGAAGAAAAGCTGCCTTGTTGCAAAAATTGACAAGTGTCAAGCCAACCTTGGCTAATCTCAAAGATAAAAGATGGCATTTAACCTGTGCTTAGAAAAAACAAAAGTCCTCCAGAAAAATCCAGGCTGTAGGGAAGTTGAAAAAGCAACCTGGAAGAAAAAATTGACAAGTCACCTAGGAACCAAGAGTGAAGCTCAGTGTGGAGAGGTTATCCAAAGCAACTTTTTGCAGGACAAGTGTCATAACCATCTTAAGAGCCATGATTATTTCAAATATGGCTATTATTGAGTTAAGTAAGGGCTTCCTTGCTGATAATTTTATAGAGAACTCTTGTTGTGCAATCACCACCCATTCGCCCCTTCTACCTACAAACAGAGCAGTCAGATTAGATCATAAAGTCTTGTTAATGTGTTTCATCTGTACTCTTTAAAGACCTGGCACTAGTCAGAGCCATTAACTGGAGAAGAGGCTAAATGGTGAGTATTTCAAAACTAGCCTAATAAAAGCACTGAGTATTTAGTAAATACGAAATCTTGCTAGTCCACCCCCTCCTATGGTCATTCATGTTTTTAATGGGACATGACATTTTTGACATATACATGGAATTTTATTTATCACTACATTTTAACAACTTCACAAATATGAGAGCTGTTTACAGCCCCATTGTTCACAAACAAGGAAGGAACTGATTCGACAGACAGGTTGGATATGTAAACAATGTGCAAGTTCAATGCCTTACAACTCCGGTATCTAACATTAACAGTTATTACTACAGCATTTATCATATAGACTTCAGATAAGTTTATCTGAAGGATTCACCGTCTCTTTTTTTAAATAACCATTTTCAGTCTACCTTTTTTTTTAAAAAAAAAAAATTCATTTCCTTCCTTCCCTCTGCAGTAGAAACATATAATAAATAGATTTCTGATTTTATTTTTAAAGGTCACTTAAACAAGTCAAGAAATCTACAGTACATTTAAGTTGAAGTGCAAAAAATAGTTAATAACTACTTGCCAATATTTGGTCCCAGGTACAGATTATTACAGTCCCTTAAAGCTTATGTAAGGAAAACACCCTTAACATCTTAAGGTATTCTATATTCTGCATTCAAAATCATGTGTATCTGAAATTTCATTCTATGAGCCACACCAGGCCCCTGGGGCATAAATGGCATCCCATTGGCTGCCAGAAGTTAAAAACCATTTGGGCAAAACCACACATGAATGGGACTCCTCTAATGGAAGGCTAAGTTTGACATACGGTATATGCTTAAAGCCCAAGTGCTATAAAATTGATTCTAACATTTTCCCTTGGCTATAAAGAACAAAGAATGTATGGGAACTGGGTTCAATTCAGTGAAATGTAAAATGTCAAATCTGAATCTGTCAATGTCTTGACGAATGATTAAGATAACATGATCAATATGTTCTATCTGTTTTTCTCTTCTAGCTGCTTTTACATTAACTATGTCTTCCTTTCCTATACAATAATTAGGATTTATACCCCTTCCCAATCCACAGGCACTTTAAATATATTCTATAAAGTTTTATTCCCTTTCCCCTTAAATAAAACATATTATATTGTAAAATAAACTATCTCAGCCTGGCTACGAAAACTTCTCAAGAAGCAGCTGATATATATGCCTGCTACTGAAAATCCTTTCATTACCGGTTTTCAGAACAGACTGCAGATCTCAGTTAGGGAAGTGATATCCGCATCACCATTCCAAAAATCTAATAAAAGGTAGACATTTCTGACCCTTGTTATTGTGTTACACAAGTAGGAATTTCTCAGATCTGCCTGAGGTGAAGGAATCATGTTTCCCAATCACATACCCTAGAGAGTTAAAAAAGAATCCATACAACTGCTTCGTAGGATAATCTCTCTTCAGTAATTAGGGCAAATTCATCCCATATAAAATCATTAATATCTTCCAACTGTTATTATCACAGTTCAGATCTTCAAGCACAACACCACACATCTCAACCCATATCCTGTTCTTGCAGGGTTATGGACCACCACATTTTCTTGTTCTGGTTCTTTCTAAACTGCTAATGTGCTCTGGCCTGGCCATAGCAACATAAATGCCGCTTGTCTGGTTAGGACGGCTTCAGCAGATATTTCATGTAGAACTTTACAAGCCAAAAGTTCTGCAGCATCTCTGAGAAGTCTTTACAAAAGACAGAATTCTGTGTGGCTCCTTCCTTCATTTCCATATTTAACTATGGTATTTTCTCTGAAGTTTCGTTAGTTTACAGAAGTGCTCTAGGGAAGCCTGTACCTCATAATAAATAATCACTAAGAAAAACTGCTATGAGCTCTTGTCTTCCCTTTCCCTAATATTGAATTAAAATGTTCAAGTGCATTAAGCAAGAGGAAATAGAACTGAATGGTGGGAGTTTTTGTCTGTGAAAATTAAAATTACAATCCAGAAAATTATGAAGACAATCAGATGTGTTTGTTTACAACACTTCCATTCAGGTGGGGGAAAAAAAAAAACTTCAGATGAAATAGCATGCTCCTTTGCTAGTTATTAACCCAGCCGCTTTTCCTTAGCCTTCCAAATAGTTCCTGCAACAGGCCTCAGGTGTTGTCACAGAAAAGGCATTAAATATTTTAAAAGCTTTGGCTGTATCAGGTTACTACTGCCAACAGGAAGAGAGGTGAGGTCTCAAACTCCCACGTCAGTCTTTTTCTGATTGCCAAGAGCAGCATTCAGTGCCGCGAGCTGGATTCAAGGAAAGTCCTATTCATGCCTCCTCTCAGGAGACTGAGCTCTGCTTTCCGAAGGAACAGGGCAGTCCAAACTGGGGTGCTTTTCAAGGGTAGCTGCAGGTACTGAAGGTTCTACCACCGAACCATCAGGTCTTTGATCCAGAGGACTATCTGGCGTGGAATCATGATTACTGCTGGCATTCTAGGGAAAAGGAAGAGAAAACCACCAATTAACATCTGGCTGGGTTGTGGACTTGTTCAGAAAATACACAGAGACTGTCATTCCTGGTAAGCCAAGGAAACGTCCTCTTAACAAGGATCACAAAATCATATTCACAGCACAGCGCACAAGCATTCAGGCAAGAGCGAAAGCCATCATATGCAAGTAACAGATCAGATCAACTTACCTGTCCTATATTTTCCTAACTGCTTGTCCCCAAGAAGCATGTAGAAAAAAAACTTAAGTGTATTTTAAGACAAATAATTCTGTGTAGGTAAGAAAGAACATTCCTCATAGCTTAACACATTTCATGCTTCTCTTTATGCACTTGGACATATTTTCCTCATAGACTTTCTATGCAGTACTTTCTATTAGAGTATCAGCACTGTGCTATTTTGGGAACAGAACTATGAATATTTCAGCAGACAAGTAAATTGTCTTTCCTAATAATCACAAAAGAAATAGCTACAAGAAAGACGTTGCTAATCTAAGAATGTGTTGCAAAACATTCTTCTCCAGCTAAGCAAATAAAAACACTAAACAAGATTTTTATATCCTGGGCATGAACCAACTGATATAAGAAAGCAACCTCTTGTGTTCAGATTGCTTTCAGATTCAAGTCAAGGCATGGGATGAGATTTTACACAGTACCTCTGTGGGTCTGAGACAATAGCGGATTGGACTATGCAAAAATATTAATGTCAACAGCATTTTTTTCCTTGATGCTTTTAAGAGGTGCTGACTTTCCTTGGCATCCAGTGAAAAAGTTTGGCTTTGCCTCTTGATCAAGAGTTCTAGGATTTATTCTTTTTTAAAAAACTAATAGATTCTGCAATCTGAGAAGGTTTGACTACATATGTGTTGTAACATTACAACACCATCATACATTTCTCCATTTAAAATATCCCACTGGATTTTGTGCTTGTCATACAAGCCCAGAGATCCTCTAGTTTGCTAGCTGCTGCTTCTTTCCAACCACATACTGAATCATTTTCCAAATGATTGGGATTTCCAAATCCCAAATTAAAACAACCATTGAACCCTAAAGCTTTTTTTCCCGTTAAATGACAATACTGAACCAATCAAATGCAAGGCATAGAGGCTCACCCATGTATTGTACAAGCAAAATCTATGTTATATTTTTGTAACCTCTGTTATTGTTTTAATAGCACAAATATTTAATATGTGAAGAATGTTATATACTAATACTGTAGTTTTGGAGCTTTTGTTTTAGAATCAGAAACCCTTGAGTAGCAGATGTGTAGAACTTTTTGCCTGAAAATATCTTTCATGCGCACAAACCCTGGTTACCTGCAAAGGCTGATTTTCGAGTGCCTGATTGGTTTTGGAGAGCAGAACCATCTCTTTTATCTGATAAAGAGCATAAGCTAAAGTAACCCAGGGTGAAGAACTGACACCCCAAGCAGGCTTGTGTACATCTTCCTGTTCTTCTTGGTGCTTGGTCTTTTTGGCAGGAAGCTTGGGCATCGGGCGAGGCATGATATCTTCAGTCTGTTGTACCAGATCAATCGTGGCAATGGGCACCGGACTTGAAGGCACTGGGATCCTTTCAGCCAGCATGGTCTTTTCTAAAATTTCAAACAATAGACAGGATGTTCAATTCAAGAGAACTCACCAACTAAGAGTTAAGTGCAAGCACATTTTCTGAATCCAGCATTCTGATCCTAGCTTCTCTCTGGCTGTAGTAGGAATCCATTGCTAGATTTTGATAGCAAGCTCCATTTCCTCAGCTAGCTACTGTACTGGGGGAAAATATTTCACACCCAATATAACATAAAAGAGATAAGGAGTAGTCTCTCAATCCACTGCAATATACCTTTTTTTTCGCAATAACAAAACTAAGCACTACATAAAACGATCATCAATAATGTTTAACTTCCAATCTTATTTTCAAAGAAAATAGTACAGGGATGGCCAAATGGAGCCAATTTTTCAAACATCTCATGTAACTTTAGGTCATTTAATTCTTCTAAGATGCAGTTCAGAGAAATGTATCAAAGCAGCTCTTTTATTTCAATTTCCTGAGCATCTACAAAACCAATTTTTAACACAGACTTGAGTTATTATACAAAGAGATACAGTAATACAGGCAAGTTTATTTTTAGCAAGCTTTTTAGCTTATATGTGAGTCATTCTACATTTCTCCCCATTCTACATCCTTCTATACAGCCAGAAAAACTCCAGAGACAACCTCCAGATGGATCTGCATGTTGAAAATTATAGATTTATGGAATGAGGACATGGAGAAATTGCTTCACTAGCAGAAACCATTTTCTATAGACATTGGATTTTACTTTTTTTCTGGTATTGTTTTCTCAAAGACTTCAATGTTATAGGTCCATATGCATGTCCTTCCATTTACTTTTAAATAAATCTGTATTATATCAAGAGCACAAATCAGGTTTACTCTTGTTTTAATCCGACATTGTGAAGGGAAAAAAATCCAGTAACCCAATCTACTGTATAAGTATATTATACGTAAAGATAAAGGTTCCCCTCGCACATATGTGCTAGTCGTTCCCAATTTTAGGGGGTGGTGCTCATCTCCGTTTCTAAGCCAAAGAACTTAGAATTATATTATATATAAAAACCTCGTTTGGTGTGAACTGCTGAACGGGAGATGAGCCTGTGGTCTAGAGGTTAAAACATCTGCCTACGATGCAGGCGACCCAGGTTCAAATCCCATAAGGGT
>JAEANM010006139.1:0-18870 GCA_017656035.1 Myanophis thanlyinensis
AAGGAGATTTCTTCTAACAACTGGTTCTCCAAACTGCTTAGAAAATTTACTACCAGTTCTAGCGAACCTGCTAGAATCTGCTGAATTTCACCTCTGGGGATAAAGGACAGAAAAGGGCAGGGGCGGGGCCAAATGTTAGTCACTACTACCAGTTCGCCAAAATCGGTACATCCAGGCTAAATACCATTACTGACCTATCAAGCAGGTTCAGGAAAGCAACAGTAAATGGGAAACTTCTTGAGAATTAGAGTGTTAATCAGTCCAGGCTCCAATAAAATAGCAGACTAACTGCTGTTGCTTCCTATAATATCTTCATCTTATCTTCTGTCTATTGTCTCATTTCTTTCTTTCACTACATAGCATTTTACCATTTCTACATTTAGACAAGGATAGAGATCATCAAATAGCACAATTTTCTACACTCAGGAGTCTTAGCACTGTTCCATGCCAACTCGCAACCAAGGCAGCTTCCTTGATTCACCTCACAGAAAGTCAATAAAAAGAGTTGGAATGAGTATCTCTTTTCCCAAGAAGATGGGAAATTCCACAATAAACAGAGGCAGTTGAAATACGTACATTCATCTCAGAAATTTTAAAATACAGTGTGTCAGGATGTTAGTCTAACAGTGTTTTTCAATCTCAGCAAGTTGTCTGGACTTCAGCTCCCAGAATTCCCCATGCTACCTGGAGAATTCTGCAAGTTGTTAGCCACACCTTTTAAAGCTGCCAAGTTTGAAAAACACTGCTCTAACAGTAGTGTACTAAACTGCAGTCTGCCAAGCACAAAATAGCAGTAAATAAATGCAACCAATAGTAACAATAACGAAGCAAAGTGTGAAATTTCAGTTCCTATAAATAAGAATTAGGAGAAAGCTGGTTTATTTTGGAGAAAACAGCAAAAATGTTCCTACTATGATATCATGGAGCAATTAAAGAAAATAAAAAATAAAGAAAATAAAACATTTCATATCACTTAAATACATCACATGTGACCATTTCAGACAAAATTAATGCAAGGAAATTGAGAGTGCCATCAAAAGGCCTAGATTGTTTATTAGCTTGCCTAGTAAAAGGAAATAAACTAAAGGGGTGGGGGGGGGGGACTAAGAATTTGCTAGACAAAAAAATCATGTAAGAAATTACTTTGCAAAAACATGATAATAATCATACCTTGACTACAGCATATATTAAGTAAACTATATTTAAAGAAACCACGAAGAAAGCTCTTTTTATAAACAGTCTGATTCAAAGCACACTTAGCAAATTAGTAGAATCATATATCTTAAAATGCAGAGTTTTGTATATTTCTTGGCATCGTTTTAGTGGTCATCTGGATTTTTGCATCCCAGATTTAAACCCCTATAATGTGGTTTATTTGATTTATGAGATTGTCAACATTTTTTAAGAGGTCAAGGAGTTTTAACTTGTAATAAATAACAAGCTGCAAATCCCACCCCATATTTACTGACAGACAGACAGCAGCCAATTGGCATCAGCATTTCAATCAACATTCACCAGGGAAAGTTGAGTTGTATCATATAGGTAAAGAAAGTGTTCTAATTTCTTTTTTCTTTTTTGCTGAATATATGAGATTTATGATGGGTATTTTATTTAAAAAAATATGGAACTCCTGTGGAATGGAACAAACAAGTAGGTGTGGGCTGAGAAAAAGGAAAAAAAAAACTGAATTATTTCCAGCTTCTGATTAAAATGGAATTTCCAAGAAACAATTTGAACAGAGGTGGTATATATTTTAAGGGTCCTATATTAGATAAGGCCTACTGTATATTAAGTTTATTTTTTTTAAAATTTTCTGACCAATTATCTCTGCCCAAACTACAGGAATTCTTAAGCTTTTCTGTTTTGACTTCCATCTCAAGCTATATCCAATATCAGAATAGACCAGCACCATCTTGTGGTCTACTGAAATACTGAATTGTGTGGTGCTTGTTTTTGTTTTTTGCAATTCTCTTTTAAAATATTGTCCCAAAAGTCTGCCATTTTTTAAAAGAAATAATTCTAACCAACACTTTTTGGATTTTAATATGCAAAGTTAAAAAAATACTTTATTTCTTTATCTATTTATTTTGTTATAAAAATCTATGTACTCCATGGAACTCTGGGCAGCAAACAGTTTTCATCTTTTATCTTTTCTCCATTCCAAACAAAGTTTGATTTTGTTTATTTCTGCTGAGATTATTTTGTCTCTCAAGGAAGAGAAGGGATGGACCTCTAGTTACCTGATTCTAAACCAGACATCTAAAAATTTATAGCATAGAAAATATTTCATTTTTTCATGTTTATCTTTTCAATAAACACAGCAGTATAAGTTATGTACTCTCTCATTCTTAAACCAGAATTAGGGGGAAGATATCAGGTGAGGCACCCTGTTAAAGATAGATAGGGGTAGCAGTACCTATCAACCAGTTACACCAAGACACTCTCTTGAAGTCCACAGCTCTTAAAGTTGCTAAGGTTGGACGTCCCTGGTCTAAACTATCAACAAGCAACCCACATTTCAGGTTAGCAGGAGTTTGTAGTAGTATTTACATGCTAACATACTAAACCATGCTTTTGTAATGTGCTATGTCATTTGGCATATTAAATTGTACCAACATAGCAATTGTAGTTTGTTTTTGGTGCCTTCAAATCATTTTTTGATTCTGGTGATTACATGGGATGGTCCTTGCAATTTTCTTGACAAGATTTTTCAGAAGTAGTTTACCATTGCTTCCTTCATAGGCCTAAGATAGTGTGACTGGCCAAGGTCACTCAACTGGCTTTGTTCCTTAAGGGTACACTAGAACTCACGGTTTCCAGTTTTTAGTCTGTTATTTAACCACTATACCAAACAGGTTTTTTGTTCAATAAACTGTGATTAAACAACATAGGGCTTAGTGTGATCCAATTGACAATCTGCTCAAACTGCTTAGAAGCTATCTTGACCTTGTTATATATTCTGTAATACCTGGAAAACATAACACAAAATAGAAAAAACGTATGAAAATATATACCAGTACTTACATTACTTTTGATGTTGCTGTAGTACCTGGAATGAAAAAAAAAAAGTGAAACATGTTTGTGAACTTAGAAGTTACTTTTTTCCCTCCATGTATCTGACCAACAGTATTTATGGGAAGCCTAAAATGACCCGCTATTAGAACTGTGACTTCCAATGTTCTACAAATATCACCCATCTTTTCCACCTCCACTTTCTTTGGTTTCAGGATAATTTAATCAGAAAACCCTGTGAATACATCTAGACCCACAATTTGCAAAACTCTTCTCACCTTGCTACTTATTTGCCCATGATTTGATTCATGCAAATCATTCAGGCAAATCATTGCCTACTGAAGCAAAATATTTCTTTATTCCAGCTGGATACGGAACAGGAACTTTGTACAGGAGTGACAACACAATTAGGACATCAGGTAAAAAAAATCAGAATGGTAAAAACAATCATATTGATGCACCCATTTTGTTCATAAACCAGACTAATGGCCCTTATGGGGATACTGCACAGCCTCAGCCTGAAACAGCCATTACCATAGAAATTTTCTGCATTGGTCTGCATCTGCACAAAATCTCTTTTAGTACTTGAAATAGCTGACTGAAAGCAGTAGAAGGAGGTTCTGTCCATGCCCAGGATAAAGTATAGAAGCTTTTCTGGTTACTAAAAGCGCTGATCTGAGCCTGTGAAGCCATGAAAAGCAAACTAATGTGCAGTTTTGCTCCATGTTTTGTTTTGTTTTTTTCCCAAGGACTGGACACACAATAACATTGCAAAAATTTACACAATGCTTTACAGGACACACCTTCTCCGACAACAGGCTACGGAGCAAAATGGCTCTAGTTGCTGCCAAGCTGCAGGCAGGACTCCTACCAGGACATGCTGGTCACTATAGATTGTAGCCTCTGTGTAGTAGCTGCCAATCTCCAGACGTTGCTTCTACTTCCCAGTTTGCTTGCCATTTTCTGATCTCTCTTCTTCACATCTACTCACACTCTGTCTTAGTCTTTGTTTTTGTAAGCTAAGGGCCTGGGTGGAGTGAAGCTGCCTCTGAACATCAGCACAACCTTGAAAATGCCAGGGTGTGGCTCAAATAGTCAGGTAGCTGGAATACTGTTTGTGAGTAAGGTTGTGAGTAAAGTAGTGAGTGGGTGAATGCACAAGGAAAGTAGGGTGGGAAGCATTTCTGCCCAGCTGCAGCTGCTTTTCCCAAGCACAAACTGCAATCCCTTCTTCACTTCCTCACACATGATGACACATTGCTTCATGGAACTAATACAGTGATTCAGTCAAATCGCTGTGAAATTGAATCACTCCTTCAAAGCTTTGCACAGCTGTACTAGTTAGTATATTAGGGGGTTATGACTTAATGGGCAGTGGCTCATTTAACAAATCAAGGTTAAAACATGCTATTGGCTTTTACAGATAAGAAAATAAACACGTCTTTGTGGTTAGTTTAGGCCAATTTCTACTGTGTTTTCCAAAAAATAAGACCCTGTCTTGTAATTTTTTTTGCCAGCAAAAAAGGCACCAGGTCTCATTTTCATTGGGGAGGGGGGATGTCGTCCACTAACTCACCTCACTGCGCACGTGGGCCCCAGCCTCCTTTTCATTGTCAGAGGCCTTCTTGAAGGCCTCTTCAGCCATTATCAGAGCTCTGGCTACAGAGACCTTTAGGAAAGCTTTGTTGGCCTTGTCAGCTGCAGAAGAAATGGGCTGGCAAGGCTGGTGTCGGGGTGTGTGAGGCCTGGCTGCAACTGTCCAAAGATAAGTCATAGGGCAGCTCCACCACCATCCATCCCCACCCCAGCTTAATTTTTACCTGTGTACTCTGGAGTAGGCAGGATCTTAATTAGGTCTTATTTTGGAGGTAGAACTTATATTGGGCACATGTGTAAAATCAAACTAGGACTTACTTTTGGGGTAGGTTATATTTTCAGGGAAACATGGTAGTTTATTTGTAAATATGCTGTCAGGTGCAAATAACCAGGAGCATTCATTGCATTTAAAGCATAGAACAATTTATTACTGTAACTTATACACAAGAATCTAGTCAATTAAAGGTCAATCCTTAATTGGCACAAAATAAAGAACAACAGAATTTATAGGGAGCAGAACGTAGGTCTCTTGTGGCAACACAATGACTCCAAACTGATAGCACAGTTAACTCCGCTCTCCAGCTCTGGACATATGCTTTTGTAAATTGATTAGTGCACACAGTTGTTTAGAGGAATAACTGGAAAATTCAAAATGGTGTCCATGCATCACCTACTTTTTAATGTGCCATATTTGCAATGTGCATAAAAGAAACAGAGTTTTGATTACCCATTTTAACTTCTTTTAAATCACCCTCCCCTTCTCCCCCCCCCCCAGGTGCCCTTGTTAAAATGAGTTATATTAAAAGCAACAGCAGCTAGAAAGAAGTCAGGAAACTACAAACAAATAATTTACTCGTGTTTGCATATCATTCTAATCAAGCAACAAACAATACTATTCTGTGCTAGATTGCATTAAAGCAACTTATGGTTTATTCAATGATTACAGTTTGCACATCATTACACCTTAAATGGGGGTTCTCATCTTTTCACTGGAGGACAGTTTGGAGTTATGGCAGCCTTGGAGAGACACTGCCTATTTGTGGAATGGCCATCACTGTGAGTACTTCACCTGATTGGTAAACCCAGACCTATTTTTAAGATACTTTTTCAAACAGGTGTTCCCCAGAACAGGAGAATTCAGGTAAGCCTTGAGATATACAGTAACACAAATCTATAGTATCTATTCTGTGCTCTGCTTTCAATAACTCATGTTCTTGTAATCTCTAGCTAGACCACTGTAACATACTCTACATGGGGCTGTCCCTGAAGACCATTTGGAAATTTCAACTGATGCAGAATGTGTATGCATGCATAGTAAATGGTTCCAGATATGCAGAACAAGTAACACCACTTCTCATGAGTTACCTTGGTTACCAGTATGTTTCTGGGTGCAATTTAAGTTACTGTTTACTTTTAAAGTCCTACGTGGCTTGAGACTGGGGTATCTGAGGGCTCCATTTTTTTCCAAGAGTCTCTACCATCCAACTAGGTGGAGCATAATAGGCATGCTGCAGATCCTGTCAGGCAGCTAATGGAAACTAAAAGACACACTTTTCTGCAGTGATCCCTGCTCTATGAAATAACCTCCCTTCAGAGATCAGAATGGCCCCAATACTGCTAGCCTTTCATAAGGTCCTAAAAACCTGGCTATATTCCCATTCCTGGGATTCTGAGTGCATTAAAGAATCACATTTCCCAACTATATTGCTACATGCCCAAGTATTTTCTTCCTATGTGTATTTAATCTGGGTGATTTTAGTATTTTTATTGTTTTAAAATGTTTTTAGCATTTTTAATTGCATTTTTTAAAAAAATTGTAAGCTACTCAGTCATTGTCTGAGAGGGCGGCTATAGAAATTGAATGAATGAATGAATGAATGAATACTGAGTCATCAAAATGTTTACTCTAAAATAATCATACTTAGATTGTCACTAGAATTGCCCCTTGCCCCTTTCCAAATGCAAATCCATAGAAAAAGCATTTAAAAGACTGTAAAGCTGTAATGAGAGCCAGTTTAATGTAATGATTAAAGTACCAGGTTAGAAACAGGGAGACTGTGAGTTCCAATCCTGCCTTGGTCACAAAGCCACCTGGGTGACCTTGGGCCAGTCACTCTCTCTCAGCTCTAGGAATGAGGCAATGGCAAATTACTTCTTGCCCCTTGTATGGACTTTTCCAGGAGGTCTTTGAGAAACAATCATGACTGAACAGAAGAAATAAACAAAAATAAAAAGTATAATAGATACACCAAAATAGACTAATTTCAAAGTATACGAAAATCTGTTTCATTAGTGTACAACTAATAGATTTATTCATCTGAACACCTGTATTACACAACCATTATCTCTACTTTGAGTTATTGAACAGTCTTTTCTCTTCAATATTTTCTAGCATGAGGTCTAATCAAGTTCAAGATGTTTTTCAAACTATTAATGGCATGGAAGAAACATAACATGACTCCTTGAATCATGAAATTGATTATTTTTTGCAATATAATTGCACTTAGAATATCATTATATTGATTAATGAAATACTTGACATATTACAGATATTTTATGACTTAATCTATTAGAAAGAATGGAAAAATTTAAAGGGCGGAGTAAAAGTAGCGGGTACTTGGATCTACTTATTCTCCTTTCTATATAGACATGAGGAGATACATTTAAAATTACACTTTGCACTCTACATTTCATAATCCAATAGTCCTCCACCACTTCTGAGTGTTGATACATGAAATAAATGCATTCAAAACTGTCTCTTTCAAGGAAGAAGGGAATTAATATAACTGAAATGGGTAAAGAACTTTAAAAATCTTAATGTTTATTTTCATCATTATTTTTTAAGTGCCAACGTAAAACATACATTCTCTTAGATTACAGTATAGGCAACATTTTTAAGATGAATGTTTGCGTACAATGGAGAATATTAAAAGTATAAAAAGTAGAGCTTAGAGTAGTATATGTATATCCAAAATTATGCTAACAGAATAAGGTGCATACTTATTTATAAGTCTCATTGAAATCAGTGGAGCAGCTTCAGTGTCACAAGGATGAAAAAACATATATATTGTTAGGAATAAGTTGTGCTGATTTTAGTTAAGTCTTATTTCTGAACCAGCCACAACATACTGTAATCATTTACAGATCAAGAGTGACAAATGGATGTGACAGTGCAATTAAAATAATTGAATACTTTGTCTTAGGCACAAATAACTAATATAAACAACTGATCTTAATGATGAGGAATAGTATCACAATCCAACACAAACTGTTCACCATGACATAAATTTCTGTAGTCATTAGATAGTTCTTGGATTGATTATAGAACCATAACCATGAATCCTTTTATATTCTCAGATCATAATTGAACAAACTGAGGTTGTCCTTTTGCAGTTTCTCAGAATTACCGTATTTCAGGAGATGCTTGAGTACCAAATACTGGTGACATTTTTTGTTTAAGCCACACCTCCCCGAGCTTAAATGTCCCTAGATTTAAACCAACACCATTATGAACATAAACTGAACTATCATCAGGGACAAAACTGTGGTTTTAGTCCTTGATTGATGACAATTGTGCCCAAAATTTATGTTGATAAGTGAGACAGTTGTTAAATGAGTTTTGTCCCATTTTACAATCTTGTCACAATTGTTAAGTGAATCACTGCAGTTGTTAAATTAGTAACACGTTTGTTAAATTAATCTGGCTTCCCCATGAACTTTGCTTGTCAGAAAGTCACAAAAACTGAACACATGACTCCAGGATATTGCAACCATCATAAATATGAACCAATTGCCAAGCATTTGAATTTTGATCTATTTTGGTCAATTTTGATATGACTCTTGGGGATGCTGCAACAATCGCAAGTGTGAAAAAGAAGTCATAAGTCACATTTTTTCTGTGCCGTTGTAACTTTGAACGGTCACTAAGTGAATAGTTGTTAAGCTGAGGATTAGGCTGTGAACACATTCATGAAGGAATGGTCACTTACTTCTACCCTGGCCTTTTACATTTTAAATATAAAAAACATTTTAATAAAAAAAATATTAAATATAAAAAAGAGATTACTACTGTATGCTCTACTGGTAGAACTTAAGGCAGTGGTTCTCAACCTGTGGTTCGCAGATCCCTTGGGTGGGTGGGTGTCACAGGGGATCCATGAAAGCTTGAAGGAAAATTATGTCTTAAATCTTGAGTGCCACAAAAGGTATTCCATCCAGGGCATCTATCCGTGGTGAAGAAAAGGTTGAGAACCACTGGCTTAAGGAATTCTAGCAGGGAAATTTAAATAAAAAGCATGTGATAGGAAAACCACTTTAAGTCTAATTTGATCATTTTATGATCATCATTTCCTGGCCAAAAGAGGGATGGTGATGATGATGATGATGATTTGCAAAAGCAGATAGCCCTACTTTTTAGATCAGCCACCACTCCATCAGGAAATGTTATCGACCAAGTATGCCCCTCTTCTTTTTTTATATCTCCCCAAAATAACTTTGAGGATTCTCCTGGATTTGGGAGGATGGAAGATACAGCAAAAAAAAACAACCAAAAACAAACCCTGTTTGTTATCTGACCAAGAACCAAGGCCAAGACCTGACCAAGTTCTTTTGCTATACTTCCCTTTCCCTGAATCAAAGCCTATTTTGTTCCTGCAGAAAGAGGAGGAAAGGAATGCATTGCTACCACGCCCTCTACACACACACACCACACACAGACACACACACACCAGTTTTCTTCCCCCAAAACCTCTTCTTGCCTCCCCAAAGCTGCCACAGCAGAACTTTCTTTCCAGTTCTAAAATGTTCTTCTCCAGTTCTTTCCAGTTCTCTTCCTTCTCCTCGCCGGGCGCAAAAGAAAAACAGCACCTTCTAGAAGAGACAGAGCATCTTCCTTCTCCGGTAGTTTGTTTTTTTTTTTAAAAAAAAATCTCTTTCGCACGACTCTTATTTCTTGACCCGCGATTCCTCTTGTCCTTGCCCGCATCCCACTCCGGAGTCTTCCAGCTTTCCCTCCTACTCCCGTTTTGCGTGCGCCTTTCCTGCACCGCGTTATTCCGCGCTTACCTTTGCTGCCAGCGCTGGAGTTCCCACAGCCCATCGCTGGCAACTCCGGTCGGTTCCTTAGCTGGGGTACGCTTCGAGCGAAGCCCCCGAGGATGACTAGACCCCCTCCCGAAACAGCCTGGAATGACAAAACGACCCGCTTCGTGCTGCGGCGACGGGGGGGGGGGGAGGAGAGGGGGTTAAAAAGAGGAGGAGATGATGGCAGAAGTCGCTGGACGAGCGAGAAGAATAATCCGCGCGGAAGGGACCACTTCTCTTTTCTCCCGATCCGTCGTCTTGGCAACAACAGAAGCCAATCAGCGTTGCCTTCATCTTTTAAGGATGCTTTCCTAATGGCCTAGCAGAAATGAGCGGGGTTTCGAATGAAGAAAGAATGGGGTGAGGTTAAAAACTAAAGGCTGGACCAGTGGACAGCCAGCTGATTCATAGGGAAGCCCACTAGAATGGTCATCAGTGGAGATCATTGCTTTTCTCACCTTGCAATCCTCCCCTAACAACTATTCAGGGCTCCACTGTCTTTGAAATTTGCCGTTTTTAATTCTTTATTTGTTTTACATCTCTCATCATCATTACCTATATTTTTTATTTTCTTTGCAACAACTACTTGTGTTTGTCCTTTCTTAATTATCTTTATTGCTGTTTTAATATGTACTGTGGGATATTCTCATGTTTTTATGTCTGTTAACTAAACCGCTCTAAATTATTGCAGCTGAAGCAAGTATGGAACATTCGCTCAGCTCCTGGTTCTTCTCACCATCCGGACACTGTGAAAAGCAACCATACAAAATGCAGCTTGGGTGATCTAACATCATCTCTTTGTCCAAGAGGATGAGGAATAGACTAGAATAGAATAGAATAGAATAGAATAGTTGGAAGGGACCTTAGAGGTCTTCTAGTTCAACCCCCTGCTTAGGCAGGAAACCCTATACAAAGACAAATCGTTGTACAATCTCTTCTTAAAAACTTCCAGTGTTGGAGCATTCACAACTTCCAGAGGCAATTTTTTTCCACTGATTAACTGTTCTTACTGTCAGGAAATTTCTCCTTAGTTCTAGGTTGCTTCTTTCCTTGATTAGTTTCCACGCATTGCTTCTTCTCCTGCCCTTAGGTGTTTTGGAGAATAGCTTGACTTCCTCTTCTTTGTGGCAGCCCCTGAGATATTGGAATACTGCTATCATGTCACTCCCAGTCCTTCTTTTCATTAAACTAGTCATACCCAGTTCCAGCAATCGTTCTTTATATGTTGTAATCTCCAGTTCCCTAATCATCTTTGTAGTTCTTCTCTGCACTCTTTCTAGAGTCTCAGCATCTTTTTTACATCGTGGTGACCAAAACTGGATGCAGTATTCCAAGTATGGCCTTACCAAGGCATTATAAAGTGGTATTAACACTTCACGTGATCTTGATTCTATCCCTCTGTTTATGCAGCCTAGAACTGTGTTGGCTTTTTTGGCAGCTGCAGCACACTGCTGGCTCATATTTAAATGACTGTTAAATGATTGAAGGAATCGATCTACTGGTTGACTCTCTGTTCTTGGACACAATCATTGGTTCTACTTTACATAGAGCCATCTTTTATCCACCATTCTTTTTCAGATTTTCAGTATCTGCATGTGAATGTGCAAATAAATATATTTGTTTGTGTCTTTCTGAGAACAATTTTTAGAAACCAGTTCAAAGTCAATAGAGTTTTGAAGAGATTTTGGTGCAGTATGCATGCTGTAAGTAAACTGTGATTAGTTTTCACTGAAAAATTCCCTGGAAATATATATTTTGATAAGGTAACGTAACAGCATATTTATGTGTTAAATCTATTTACTTCATTTTATATCAATTTATACCCCCCTCACTCCCCCAGTGTTGGGAAACCTGTTTGTTTCTCAGTTAATATAATATCACAAAGTTTTCCTACTTGCAAAACAGTGAGTATCTACAGAGGGAAAAGGACAATGTAAATATGATGTCATCAGGCAAATGCCATAACTTATATATTTATATCAGACATTACGGTTATAAGTATAAAGCGGTGACTTGCATGCTGAAGTATGTGTTATTGTTTTGGTGCCATTGAGATGTGTGCAAACTCCACTATACATAATTATGAGTAGGAGGAAAAGATGAGAACAAGAGAGAGTGACATCTTCAGATGTTTCTGAGTAATGCAGAAGAAAGTGGTGAGTTGCAGTTAGAATCACAGAACAGGTAACATTCGATCTGAGGTATTAACATTATTTCTTAAATATATTTCTGAATAGTGGAACTGCAAGTATGCATCCTCTGTCTTAATGGGATTTACTGCCAGATAGATAGCAGTCTGAGTAATTAACATTGGCTAGGTTCATTCATCATTCATTGTATTCCATGATTTAACCATAGCTTATTGAGCAAGCCATTGAATCTGATTAATAATGAAAAAACCAACCATTCTTTTTAAATTCAGCATTTCATTGTCTCTCTTCATCATGTTAAAGTTTAGTCTTTTCTTCACATTATAATACTGAGACCACTTCATGCCTTCTAAATGTGACTTTGCTTATAGTTAAGAGTTAGATACTGCGAGAAGAATCTAGCCGTCTTAGTGGGCCACCATGAGCCAGGAGTGTGCTGCAGCTACCAAAAGAGCCAATGCAATCAACATAGGGGGCATCAACATAGGGATAGTGTTAAGATAACTAGAAGTGATATTATTGCTTTATATTGTGTTGGTGAGACCACATTTGAAATATTATGTCCACTTCTGGCCACAAATGTTAATTACTCATACAAAAAGATGCTGAGATCCTGGAAAGTGTGCAAAGAAGAGTAACAAACATGATAAAGGACCTGGAGGTTAAATCATATGATGAACAGCTGAGGGAACTAGATATATTTAGCCTACCAAAGAGAAGGATTGGTGGAACATGACAGCTGCCTTCGAGTATTTGAGGGGCTGATACAAAGAAGAGGGAATTGACTTATTCTTTAAGGCACCAGAGGCTAAGACAAGAAATGATGGGTGGAAGTTTGCGAAAGAGATCTAATCTAGATGTAAGGAGAAATTTTCTGACAGTGAGAGCAACTAATCAATGATAGCTTGTTTCCTGAGGTTGTGGGGTTCTCCATCACTGGAGATTTTCAAAAACAGACTGGACAACCATTTGACTGCCTTGAGCAAGGGGTTGAACTACAAGACCTCAAGATTTCTTCCAGCCATTTGATTTTATGATGATTTCATATTTGTTAATTAATGGGACATATAATGGGTTTTTTTTGTTGACACCTGGATTGGAGATGTTTATAGATTTGCTATAGTTAAGAATCAAAATCTGAAATTAAATGTTTTATATGTTGATTAAGAGGAGATGAGAAATAGTAAAACTGTTTATACTTGTGATGAGAGGAGGAAGTTGAGTTCTTAGAAGGGATTGTTTTTTCTTTCTTTTTCTTTCTTACACCTGTTATTCCACGTTTTTCTTTTTTAGTTTTTAAAAAGACTAAAGTTTTTAGTATTTACTCTTGTAAGTAACTTTTAATATACTTACTTTTAAAAAAAATAGGTACTGACAGAGACACATAAAAGCCTCTTTCCAGTGCTTTATATGGTGCAGCACCTGGTTTCTTTTCACAATCGTCCATAATAGCAGGCTCTTAGAAAAACAAATCATAAATCATTGGTAATCATTGATTTTTCTTTAGCAGTACAGTTCTTACCTTCCTGAAAGGATGAGAGTGTTATTGTGCCATTTCAAATGTGTAAAATGCTTGTTTGCCACCCTAAGTGTTCAAAGCTGAAATCTCTTCTTTAAGCTGTTCTATTTGGAGTGATTACCGGGGCTGACAAGCACCTAGCTGGTTGGCAAACTGTTTCCCTCAGCTTGAAGTGCCAACCTATAAGGAGTTACTTAACAGAACAGAGGCGGCAGAGTTAGCTGTTACTTAAGCTTTTACCATTATAAGTTGCACTACATAACTGGGGGCACCATCTGTGGTGAGAATCGTATTTTCTCCCATTTTATAAATCTTCTTTCAGCTGTTCCCATTAGGGGTTGCCACAGCGAATCATCTTTTTTAATATTCATGATTCGCATATTTAGATTTGGCATGTTTTTACGCCGGATGCCCTTCCTGATGCAACCCTCTCTATTTATCTGGGCTTGGGACCACCACAGAAGTCACTGGCTTGCCGTGGCTAGATTTCCCATTTTATTAATGCAAATTGTAAATCATCAAAGATAGCAAAGAACAAAATAAATATTTCTTTAGAATACAAACATTAACATGGGAATACATACCGCAAGGTCACTTAGACTTATATACTTGCTTTACAGCCCTCTCTAAGCGGTTTACAGAGTCAGCATTTCACTCCCCAACAATCTGGGTCCTCAATTTAGCGAGCTCAGAAGGATGGAAGGCTGAGTTAACCTTGAGCCTAGTGGGAATCAAACTGCCGAACTGCTTGCAGCTGGCAGTCAGCTGAAGTATATAGGTAGTCCTCAACTTGCAACTGTAATTGAGCCAAAATTTCTATTGCTAAGCTAGGCAGTTGTTCAGTGAATTTTACATTTTTTTTGCTACAGTTAAGTGAATCACTGTAGTTGTTAAGTAAAAATTATCTTCCTACATTGACGTTGCTTTTTAAAAGCCAGCTAGGAAGGTTACCAATGGTATCATGTGACCCTGGGCAGAGCAACTATCATAAATACATGTTCAATTGCCAGATGTCCACATTTTGACCATGTGATCATGCAGATGTTTCAATAGTCATATGTGTGAGAACTGGTCATCAGTCCTTTTTTCAATGCTATTGTAAAATGGTCCATTCAAATGGTCATTAAAGAAATATTGTAAGTCAAGGATTACCTGTATTTTTTAATCAATCAATCAATCAAACAATCAATCAGAATAGAGCTGGAAGGGACTTTGGAGGTCTTCTAGTGCAACCCTGCTCAAGCAGGAGATCCTATAACAGTCTCTTCTTAAAAGCCTCCAGTGATGAAGCATCTACAATGTCTGGTGGCAAGCTGTTCCACTGGTTAATCGTCCTCATTGTTAGGAAATTTCTCCTTAGTTCCAAGTCCCTTCTCTCCTTGGTTAGTTTCCATCCATTGTTTCTTGTCCTGCCTACAGGTGCTTTGGTAAACAAGTTGACACTCTCTTCTTTGTGGCAACCTTTCAGATACTGAAATACCATCATGTTACCTCTTAGTCCTTTTCTGTAGACTAGCCAGACCCAAATCCTGCAACCTTTCTTCATGTTTTAGTCTCTAAGTCTTTAATCATCTTAGCTGTCTTCTTCACACTTTTTCCAGAGTCTCAACAACTTTTTTTAACGTGGAGACCAAAACTGGATGCAGTGTTCCAGGTGTGGCCTTACTACCGTTAAGGCTTTATTAATACTTCACATTATTTTGATTCTATGCCTCTGTTTATACAACCAAGGCTTGTATTATCTTTTTTGACTGCCACCACACAGCTGGCTCATATTTAAGTGACCTTTAAGTGATGATTTTCTTTTCTTAAAATCATTTTCATGGAAAAATTAAAATAATTTTAAAATAATTTTATTTAGTTTTTAAAAAGAACTGGGTGAAAATGATACCTTGGAAAAAAGTACACACAAACTTCTGTGTAATTAACAATTACATCAGTGGCTTTTTCAAATTACAATGAAGCACCACCCTTGGCTCATATTGGAAACTTGGGAATGTGAGTTTTAATTATAGTTCCAACCTGGATAGAATGCTTGCTTTTTTGCACTGAGGAAGAAGCCAAGGGAGGTAAATAGGATCATACAGAAGTTTTTCCCATTGCAAATAGGAAGTGATCACAGATGAATTGGAACCTTTCTCAGGATTTTTCTGTAACTCTGAAAACAGTCAAAAACATTTTTTGGGGACCATATTTCTTCTAATAATGCATTATTTGAAATAGCTGAAGCAGAATGCACAAAACAAATGTATTGTGTTTACTTTTAGACTAAGCCCACTTGCTGAATAGTATAATCACTTGCAGTTACAGTTCTGAATGCAGATAGATTGTCCTCCTTTGTATAAAATGCCATGGCAGAATTTCAAGGAATTTTTGAAGAACTTAGTTCAAAATAAGCTTGCTGCTTTTTGCTTTGGTTCTTCCCACCAGAAGGCAAGGCTAACAGAATATAGACAGTCCTATTTAGTGAATTATTTAATGCAGAGCTAAAAGTTTGGAGGGAGGGAGGAATTGATGGGCATGTTTTCAATTTTATGATCATGTCATCAGCAGAACTGTTACTGGTCACAAAAATCAACCACTTTTTTTTCCAACTAGGGTTTTTTTCAGATTTTCTAAAAATGACTGGAGAAGATGATGCTAAAGATTATGGCAGTACTTTTATTTATTCTTGTGCTGACCTTTTAAATCATTCAAAAACTACAATTCTAGTGTATAGTTCAATTGAAAACACATACTTGCCTTATGCTTAACAAAACATTTTGAAAAACATACAAAATTGCACAGTAAATATAATCATCAAGATGATCATCTGCAGTTAACAAGGGCAATAAATACAGAATTGAAACTTCTAATAATAGACTAGGAAATTTTTCAAGAGCTCACTTTAAGAAACATAAATATAATGTATGCAGTTTACTAAACAGCAAGGACAGTTAAGGAAGCTCAGCACCACCACGGGGCCAGGAAGGAACAAAAGAATCAGCGTTCTAGGAAAATCTCCAAACTCTGCAAAATTGCAGATATTTAAAGAGGGAGCAATCCTCCTTTGCAGTAGCCCACGAACACTGAGTAAGCTCAAGTGGGGAGGGGAAACTAAAGCCAGACTTGAACCGCAGCATGCTGGGAGGTGGGGAGGGCCTAGCCCTAGCAACTTGGCTGGGGGATCCTCCACGCAGTAACTTTTAGTTATAACCCTCCCTTGTTGATTACACTTTGTGTCTCGGCTCTTTGCCTTAAGGTTGTGAGTAACCAGGGTGGAACCCACACAAAAGAGCTAATGAGGAAGATCCTCAATGTCACACTTCCGGCTGCTCTCCATTTCTCGTCCTGCCAGAAACAGGAACCAGGAGGAGGAGGAGTCCTAGGCGAGGCGTTTGCCCTGCCTGTTGACCGGGGCTGGGCATGCAACAGGCGGGAGTACAACCTGTTTAACACACCCCTGGCTTCGTGGGCTGCGCCTCTGGCCCCTTTCTCCCTTCAACTGGAGCGTGGAAGGAAGGGAAAAGGAGGCTCCGGAGGAAAGAAGCCGGGTTGCGCAGGCCGTTTGCTCGCTCGCTCGCGCGTTCGATCTCCTGGGCGAAGCGACCCAGCGTCCAGATCCGACGCGTCAGCAGGAACGTCTGGCCAGCGCTTCTCGCCCTACGCGATTCCCCATCGCCTCTCTCTCTCCAGCGCCAGGGCAATGCCCGCCGTCGACAAACTTCGCCTGGAAGACGCTCTGCAAGACAGTCCGCAGGTATCCGATCGCGGACCAGGCTTGAGTTGCACCTGAGCTGCGGTTTGGGAAAAGGGATGGCGCAGCAGATGCCGTGCAAAAGCTACCTGCCGTCCGGCCGAGGGGCGGGGAGGGGGAGAGAAAGGTTGACGGTAGTGGTCGGGAAGACGCGATTTAGCCGAGCTGTCTTTAATAGGGTAGAGTTTTTATGGTCGCCTCGAAGCAAAGCTGAGACTGGATTTATCTTTTCACAACAAGCATAGGAAAATTTACGTTGTGCAAGGACTGCAGTCTTCCCAACTATTATTCAGATAACACTGTCGCGCCTTCTTCCTTCTGTTCTATTTTCTTCTCTTTTGTGGCACCAAGAGAATAACAAGAGTTATTTAAACTGACCAAGCGCTATCACTAAAATGTTCAAAGTGCTTTGGAGATCAAGAGACGCGCGTGGCAATCCAAACGTTAGTATTTACGGATCCTGATCTGATGTATAATGTAAGAGGGTTCTTATCTAAACCATCGTAATAAAAATAACGCTCACCCGGATACTGTACTGTGCAAACACCCCTTCCGTGCGGTTGCTGTTAATGTGTCTCGTCTCAGGTTATGACTTGGAAAGGAAAGGGGAGCAGGGAAGGGTTAACAAGGACTCGAGGCAGTGTACTCTGAAAATATTAATGAGTTTTTGGATGGAGGAGGCGGAGACAGGAAGTGCTGCAGCTTTATTAGTGTATTTGCTCCAATTTGACAAATCTAGGTCACTGTGAAGAAAAGGGAGAAATTTTGCAGGAAAGAAAAACAATAACTCTTACCTGGAAGCAACTGGAAAAAAAAAAACAATGGTTGAAATGATAGGTTAAATATTGAGAGTTCACAATTAAAAATTATGTAGGACAATTCAATGTGGAAGGAGGAAATTGATTGTTCAAGGTTGATGAGTTTGAGATCCTTGGTAAATCCTTATGGTCACCTGCCTGTGTTAGCAAGGACCAAATGACTTTATTAGCAAACAGCCCTTTCACTCTTCTGGTTTTGGATCTTTGTTAAAAGCAGATGCTTAAAAGTCTTGGATGGTTCCTGATTACTATTTTGTGCCAAGGGACCTGGACAATAAAGTGAATGTAAAACAATTACACCATGGTTGGGAATTTTTTTTTAGAACTCATTCCCGCAATTGCTGAAGTTCTGGTGTTCATGCTTATTTATAATTTATAAAATGCACATGTTTCCTTGATTTGTAGATTTCTTGGATATAATTGCTTAGCTATCTGGACACAATTTTTCAGTGAAGAAGTGTTTACAGAAGAAACTTGGAATTTGAGATAGTCCAGAAAAATAATAAAGATCTATCACATTAATTTGTCAATATTAATATTGAGAGATCCAAGATGTAATACTTCGGACTAATAAACTAATTTCAGTTTTTATTTTGGTCTAGTTAATAAGAGGCAGTTCAGCGTGCTAGGCTGCATAAACAGGGATAGAATGAGATCACGTGAAGTGTTAATAATACCACTTTATAATGCCTTGGCAAGGCCACACTTGAAGTACTGCATCCATTTTTGGTTGCCACAATGTAAAAAAGATGTTTAGACTTTAGAAAGAATGCAGAGAAGACCAACAAAGATGATTAGGGGACTGGAGATTAAAACATAAAAAGAATGGTTGCTGGAACTGGGTATGTCTAGTTTGATGAAAGGGGTGATATGATAACAATGTTCCAATATCTCAGGGGCTGCCACAAAGAAGAGGGAGTCAAGCTATTCTCCAAAGCACCTGAGGGCAGGACAAGA
>JAEANM010006140.1:0-18870 GCA_017656035.1 Myanophis thanlyinensis
CCTGATCCAGCATGGGTGGCTCAGGAATTCTGGGAGTTGAAGTCCATGAGTCATGAAAGAGCCAAGGTTCCCCACCCGTGGCCTAGCTGCTCTTTCTCTCCTCCCCCCCCAGCCGCTTCGTTATGTCCATCTCCAGCTAAGAACCCCGATTCCCCTTTCCTCCCCACAAGGTTCGTTTCCTCTCTGTGTCTTCAACATCCCATCCCGCTGCCAACTCTCTTCAAAGGATCCTCCCCCCCGCCTTCCCCCTCCTCCCCTCCCCATTCTGTCCTCTCTTCCTGCCTAGGGTGACCATATGGCACGACCTCCTTTCTCTCCATTCCTTCCTTCTCCTCCTTCCAGCCTTCCCGCCATGCAACCGCAGCCCCCCTTGGGCTCCGTCCGGACCGGGTGGCCAAGGATACTGTTGGGGCAGCAGGGCTTGCAGAGCCCTGATGCCGGCGGGGTGAGGCTGAGGCGGCACCACAGCGGCAGCAGCCTCCCAGCTACTATTGCTGCTGCTGCTGCCGGCGGAGGAACCGGTGCCCCGCTGGCCACCGCCGGGGAAGGGGCTGCTCTGGTCGCCACCGCTGCCCCCGTCGCAGGGGGAAGTGGTGGTGGCAGCCCGGCTCCCACGCTGTTCCCTAGGGAAGGCGCCGTTCCCGTCCCCGCCGCCGCGCCGGGCTTGAGAGCCGCCTTCTGCGGTAAAGTAAGACCGCAGAAGGCCAAGTGGAGCCACCACCAGGCCGGCAGTGGCAGCGGCAGGGCGGCGGCTGGGGGTGGGGAGGGAGCAGTGGGGTGGGGGTGGGGGCAGCCCGGCAGGCCAGCATCCCCGCTGGTCTCTGTGACAATGTGGCCGGCTTCCTCTCCTCCTCGTATCCCTCCTCCTCAGGGCGAGCGGGGCCCAGTCAAGCCGCACTGCTGCTCATGGAGCCACCTCTGCCGGGGGCTCTTGGCTCCCCTGAGCCGGGCGAAGCGGCTCTGTGGCATCTAGCGGCGGTTGGCTGAGCCCCGCCGCCGTCGCCCCTGGCCTGGTGGTGGCTCCGCTTGGCCTTCTGCGGTCTTACTTTGCCGCAGAAGGCGGCTCTTAAGGTGCCGCAGTGGGGATGGGAACGGGAATGGCCCCTTCCCCAGGGAGCGGCGTGGGAGCCGGGCCACCACCCCCACCTCCCTCTGCGATGGGGGCAGCGGCAGTGACCAGAGCATCCCCTTCCCCGACGGTGGCCAGCGGGATGCCGGTTCCTCCACCGGCGGCAGCAGTAGCAGCTGGGAGTCTGCTGCCGCTGCGGTGCTGCCTCAGCCTTACCCCGCCAGCATCAGGGCTGTGCAGGCCCTGCCGCCCCAACAGTATCCTTGGCTACCCAGTCTGGACGGAGCCTGAGGGGGGCTGCGGTTGCAGGGCGGGAAGGGCTCGTAAGGAAGGCTGGAAGGAGGAGAAGGAAGGAATGGAGAGGAAGAAGGAAGGGAGAGAAGGAATGCGGCCGGTCTCCTCCTCTCCTCCTCGTATCCCTCCTCCTCCTCAGGCCAGGGTGGACAGAACGCATGCTTGCGCTGGCAATCCCGCTACTTGCCAGCGCAAGCATGTGTTCTGTCCACCCGCCCCCAAGCAGAGCGGACGGGCTGCTGGAGGAGAGGGGGGGAAAGGGGGGGAACAGCTTGGATGTCACGGGCCGGGTAAATGCGCTCCGTGGGTCGCATGCGTCCTGCAGGCCGTAGTTTGAGGACCCATGATCTATAGTATCTATGCTGTCAATTTATAAGCTAGTTTTGAAGAGACTCACATGAAGACTGGGCATTACTCATAATATAAACATATAATACAGAAACTTCCTAAAGTTATTATTAAAAAATACATTATATAATGTATCCTACATTATATTTTCCTTTGAAATATAAAATAGACTATCCTTGTATACATTATAGATGCACTTGTACATGAATTACTTTTGAAATTATTAAAGTTTACTTTTCTACCACCATTTATAAGTAATACCTGTGTTTCTGTAATTTGTTTAGGCTAATATAAACGGTCGTGTTTTAGCACAGTGTAACATTGATGAACTAAAACGTGAGATGAACATGAATTTTGGGGACTGGCATCTCTTCAGGAGTTCAGTAAGACTATTATTATTACATAAAATATTAGTATTTAGGACTGCTGGGTGGTACAACTTACAGTTACCTTTCTGCATATATTTACTTCGAAGCATATCACATACTTAGTTTCAGTGAAATTCAATGTTATATTTGCATAAGATTTTATTCTAAGAATGGTTTTCTTTACTTTACCCGATTTTTAAAAATAATTTCTACACAATTTGTAGTTTCATATTTAAAGTGGCAGGAACTGTGCCTGGAAACATTGCTTTCAATAAGGCTGGAGTGCTCGCATCCTTGCACAGGTGTTTGCTTTGGTGCCATCAACAGAAATATAAGATTAGGTTTCTATAGGAGGAAGGGGATAAGAAATGGGTGCTTACTATTTATTAAAGAATTATTATTTATGGAGTCTATGTGATTAATTAAAATATGCATTTAAACTATTTTGGTATATTTAAATATTTAAGGTTAGGCCTTGCATAAATAATATGTATTTTAGCTTGTCTCGTACTAAAATATGTATACAAATACAAGATGAGATCCAAAGAACTCCTTGTAAGTGCATCTGAATGTGCTTTAAAACAGTGTTTTACAACTGCCAACTAGATATGTAGACTTTAATTGCCTATATTATTCCCCAGTCAGTGTAGTCATTGCTGGACCCGAAGTCTCCAAGGTTGTGAAATGTTGCTTTAGACGGAGTGAATCATGTAAAGCTTGATGTTGTCACAGAAAGTATGCCTCATAGCTAAAATAAGATCATGTTTTAGTTGTGCTGTTATGTTCAATTTGCAATTTAATATCTTTTTTTTTATGTTAGGTACTTGATATGAGAAATGCAGAAAGTCAAGTTGTCCATGAAGATTCTCGAACAGTGAATGAGCATGCCAACACAATTCCTCATAATGATCTCACTAGACGTCCAACTCTAAACAATGAATTACCCCATACGGAACTTACTGGTCTTCCAGGTCAAGCTCCTTATGGTCTCAATTTTAGCTTTGAAGAGCTGAACAATATTGGCCTAGAGGAAGCCCCTCCACGCCATAGCAATCTAAGCTGGCAGGTAATTTCACTTCAGATTAGATATAATTTAGTCAGTGCCTTCTGTTTTAATTGTAACTATTCTTCATATACAAGAGTAAAGCTCCTTAAAAGAATTTTAAAAAGAGTTGTGTATGTTGCACATCGGAAATAACTATAAAAAGTAAAAGTAAAACATTTGTTTCTGGTTCAGGTTCTGTAAGTCACTTTCTAATTGTGCAGTTATATGTTCCATTCCAGTTACGCAAGAGTTATATATAGACTTTTGTGGACCAATTTACCTTTTCCTAATACAAAACGTGTTGTATTGGGAAAGACTGTTGGTTTTAACAGAAAATCGATACAATCTCCCTTTTAATCTAAATATTGTTAAAGTTAGAAACTTAAACTGAGAAATGTAAGACTTCCAGCTCTTCATGAAACCATTTATATGATAAATTAATTTGCTGTATTGAATTCTCACAAAACATTACCCTCACAGGACCGATCTCAACACATGCTTCTTTTTCAGGTTTGATTTTATTCATTTGTGCCTGTTTAGATGTATTGTGAATATAAATCAAGACAATATTTTAATATGTTTTCTTTGTCTTTAAACAGTCACAAGCCCGCCGGACTCCAAGTCTTTCAAGCCTTAATTCTCAAGATTCTAGTATTGAAATTTCAAAGCTTACTGATAAGGTACAAGCAGAATATAGAGATGCATATAGAGAATATATTGCTCAAATGTCACAGTTAGAAGGAGGTGCAAGTTCTAGTACAGTGAGTGGTAGATCTTCACCACATAGTTCAGCAGCATTTTATATGGGCCAAAGCACATCCACAGGGTCTCTTCATTCCAGTATGGAACAAGATAAGGGAAAGGATGCTGAACAGAAACAAGATGATGGCAGGAAATCCTTCCTGATGAAGCGGAATGATGTTGTAGATTACAGTAGTTCGGTATCTACTAATGATGCATCTCCATTGGATCCCATTACTGAAGAAGATGAAAAATCAGACCAGTCTGGATCCAAGCTTCTTTCTGGGAAGAAATCTTCAGAAAGAACTAGCATTTTCCAAGCTGCAGATCTGAAGTTGAAAGGGGTAGCTCTACGTTATCAGAAACTTCCAAGTGATGAAGATGAGTCTGGAACAGAAGAATCTGATAATACACCTCTCCTCAAGGAAGGTAAAGACCGGAAAATAGAAGGAAAAGTAGAGAAACAGTCCAAATCTCCAGAACATGGCTCTGAGCCCATCAGAACCTTGATTAAAGCAAAGGAATATTTGGCAGATGCTCTTCTGGACAAAAAGGATTCCTCTGATTCTGGAGTAAGATCCAACGAAAGCTCTCCAAATCATTCTCTCCATAATGATGGAGACGACTCACAGCTTGAAAAAGCAAATCTCATTGAGCTGGAAGATGATGGCCGCAGTGGAAAAAGGGGAATTCCCCATAGCTTGAGTGGCCTTCAAGATCCAACAATCGCACGTATGTCAATTTGTTCAGAAGATAAGAAAAGTCCTTCAGACAGCAGCTTAATAGCAAGCAGTCCAGAAGAGAATTGGCCAGTGTGTCAAAAAGTCTACAATTTAAATCGAACGCCCAGCACAGTCACCCTGAATAATAACAGTGCACCAACCAATAGGCCCAATCAGAATTTTGAGGAGACTGATGGTATCATAGTGGAACCTCCTCCAATCATTCTGTGTCCTGGATCGAGTTCTAACTCAGTCGCAGTTCAGAATGATAATATTAAAGGTGTGGCCCATAGGCGTAGTCAGCGTTCAAGTTATTCAAGGCTTTCAAAAGATTCTTCTGAGCTTCTGACCGTTACTGGTTCTGATGCTGCAGGCTTTGGAGAAGAGAGAGAGAGTATTCTTTGAAAGTAATCCAAGTTATCATATTGCCCCCATCTACCTGATTTATTTATTTTTACTTTTTTTATACAGCCTCTTGGTTCCTCATCAGATTTACACATTTCTTTATCATTCCAGGCTGCAGCTTGTTTCTCTGTCCTCTGCTCATATGTGCTCTCTTCATAAAAAAAATAGGCTTGTTTGTAATCCGGTCAAAATCTCATGGTTTAGAATAGAAAAAAAACATAATATATTTAAAATTAGTTGAATAATGGCCAGCATAAATAAGCAGTCATTTTGATCAGGTAAAGATGGTGTTCAGTTTTTCTATGGCAAGTACATATGTTTTGGTCTGCATGTTGAAAAGTGATGCTGAGATAAAAATATATTGTACATCTATCTATGTAAGAATCAATGTACCAATTGAATTTAACATTTTTAATTATCAAATAAAGGAAATGGCCAGAGGTCTACGAATTTGATACCTATGATATTATACTTTCCAGTCCTGTGACACTTTAAAAAGTATTGATATTTAAATTGCTGCAATTGAAATATTAAAACTCATTTTTGTTGATTTTGAATAATTTTGTCTTTGGGAATGTTGTATTTGTGATTGCAAATTTGAGGAAAGAATACTGCATGTTTGAAATGATAATTGTAGTTAAGATTTGAGACTCACTTGCCTGATTTTTTTGTTTACCGTAGACTATAATATAACAATAGTTCTAAAATAATTGTGAAGAGTTACTGTGATTGTGGTTGTTCTGTAATACTATTTTCAAGGGAGTGTGCTTTGATGTAATCTTTTGAAAGTATTTCTAATTTTAAACAATAGTGGCCTTTGATTAATGTGTTTTACTTGATTGTGGAGAGCAAACAGAATTGGAGGCTTTCATGGCCTTATTGGTTAGCAAAAATGTAATTTGCCTTTATGTAGCATATGATTATGTCCATTTCAGTTTTTAGCATTGTGGATAAAGTATCAGTACTTTATATGCAAATAAAAATGCATGATTTTAAATAGGATTTGTGAGTTGTGTACATTCCACTACAATGGAAGTAATAATAAAATCACAGGCATGCTTCTCTTGTGTTGGATGTTTTCTTTACTTTTAATGAACATCTCTTCAATTGTTTGATAGGATTAACAGTTTAGTTCTTTAAAAGGGGGATTATAGTAGAATTAATCTTATTGTGACTTCAGCACTTAAGGTCCTATCATATCCCTGTGTCTGCATTAACTTTGGTGTTAAGTATTCTGTAAAAGAGCACGAATTTACCATCTTTTATCTCTGAGCTAAAATCATCTGTTGATCTCTTCATTATCTCTGCTGTGTCAATACTTTTTTAGTGAGAAGCTGAATCATCATTTAATCTTACTATTTAAAGAACTGCTTAAAGAATCTTATCATGTTGCTTGAATGTTGATGTGAGATCTGTACAAGCAATATGGGGTTTCTCAGTGGATGAAATTCAGCTATTTGGAAGTATATAGGAAATAGCTAAAATACAATAGAACCTGCTCAGTTTGCTGAAGGAAAGAAATTCGATGGATTCTGTCTAGAACTTTTCCTTTGTTAAACAGAGTGCTGTGTACATACCAGAATTCTTGAAGTCCTGAATTAGGTAGACTATTGAATCAAAACCCTTGGTGTTAAACTTGTTTTCATGTAAAACCTCAAAATTCCAACAAAGCTTTAACCATGTCTGGGGCTTTTCATTTCAAAATATTATTTGTATTAGGTATTTAATTCTGTAATGTAGGAGATATTTTTAATGCTAAATAACAACAGTTGCTGCTATACTTTCAATATATATTTTTAAAAGAACTGGGTATATTTTCATTGAAAGTCTTTGTTGATATTTACAGGCAGAATACTTACAAAAATAGAGAGGGGAAGGATATCCTCATAATGAGAATGGGGGAAATGATAGAAGACAGTGGCTGAAGAGAGAAAGAGAGCTACCAAATGCACAAGAGAAAAGATCAGGTCTGACATAGCTCACAGTGGATATTTTACCTTTCTTTTTCTCCCCCTGTCCCTCAAAAGTATTAAATGGTAATGAATATAGTATATAACATATTCTTCTGAAAAGGCTGTTCCATTTCCTAGTGATTGAACTCTCATAATACCATGAGGATCGTAGAGGCCTACCCAGTTAGAAGTTAAAAAAGTTCTGTTGAAGTTGCAGAAGGGATTTTTAATGTTGCAATTCTCAGGAGCAAGTCTCATTTATTTCATTTAAATTAATATTGGATTACACCCCTAAGCTCATCATTTGTCATACTTCATGCTAACATTTGAAACTAGGATGAGTCTTCAGATAGAAACTAAAAAGATCTGAAGTAATTCCGAATCGTTTATTAAATTGTTTATTTAGATATGAGCTAAGACTATAGATCAATTATCCATTTTTATTTTAAATTGTTCAAGTACAATTCATGAAATATATAGAAGAAAAGTTTGTTTAGAAAATGAATAAGAAAATGTAAATATTTTGATTTCATTAAGAAAATTGTACCGTCTAATTTTACCATACATGAGGACTTCATTACCCTAAACAATGATTTATTAAATAAATTGCAGTCAGCTGGATTTATATAACATGCTAAGCCAAAACCAAGTAATAGATCTGGACTAGTGGTGTGCAAAGAATTTGAACCCCTATTCCCGTCTTAGCAGAAATGTTATCACGATGTGGGAAGTATTTAGAACATGGTACAGTTCTGGTATGAACAGAACAATTCATGTCATGCTTGGGGAAAGTGTGAGATTTTGCATATCCCTAACTGCTAATATAAAATATTACAGATTAGAAATTTGTATTTTCAAACTTTATTGTGTAATTTTGTTCTAGAAAGCAGAGGGACTACATTTTAATGCTAGGTTTAAGAATGTTCAAAACTCATGTTGACCTGGACAGGTTTTTGCACATCTCTGCTAAGTATTACTTAGCCTAGGTCCATATATTAATTTCTAAGAAGCAAACTTCCATTCATAGAAGTATTTGGATTTAAAATCTAAGCTCAAACGTTGAGATGTGGACAAGATGTTGGATTCAAGGCTTACTGCAGCTTTTTTCGAAACAGGAAATAAAGATTATGATAATCTTTATTTCCTGTTTCGAAAAAAACTGGAGTAAGCCTTGAATCCATGTGCTTTCCTCTTTTCTTTAGATTCTCAGGACTAGACTAGACTAGAACAATTACTTCCTCTTAAGCAACTGCAATTCCCCCTTAGGTCTTGTAAACTACTTGTTTTAAATTGATATTGGCTTGTTCCCATATGAGAACTCAAATTAATCACCTTTCCCCCTAAATTAAATGTTACAGAACTGTAGTAAAGGAAAGCAAATGCTTTTATTTCCCTTTTCTATTATGTTTAATGAAGGCAGCATAAGCAAATTGCTTACAATTTGCAAACCTTAAGATTTCAGAACACCAAGGGTAGTGACCTAAACTGAAAAAGCTCAAATTTTTGAATTAGGAATACCTTTAATATCTTTGTGTTACCTTTGTAACACTGCTGAAACTTTATTTATTTATATGGTATCAAGTTGGTATTGACTTTTAGCAATCAGATAAATCTCCAGGATGAGCTGAGACACTCCATGCATTTTATAGCTAGAACAAGATTAGCTTGTTTAAAACATACGTATGAAACTTCTTGAAGCCATGTATAGAATCTGCACTTTTCTTTATTGACTATACAGTATACTGAGCTTCAGTCTTGAACAAAGAACTATATGGAATTACTGTACACTGTGACAACAATAAATTTATCTAAACTTTCTTGGAGTATTAAGAGGACTAAGTGACATATTTGCCAATAAGGCAAGTGCTCCATGGCTCTCAAAGCTTTATTGGATAGCAATTTTTGGTTTTTATTAAATCTGTTCAGGTTTGAATACTATCAGTTGCTTTCCCTTCCGTCTCTATCAGGAAATATGGTCTCGGAATGCTCCTCTTTGCAGTTACTCATGCTAAAGAGGAACAAACATTCTTTTGGTACTAGTGTTCCTTTCTATTTTCAGCTTTACATACATTTTTGGATGGCATGATTCATTATTTTGCTTCAATGAGACCCTCCCCCAATTTGGCTTGGGCTGAAAAGTCTGAACTAAAGAGGCAATAGATATTTCCATTTTTACCAGCTTTGAAGGCACCCATCTGCCCAAGTTGAGCACAGAATGATAGAAAATGGTTTTCTTCTATAAAACAGCTGTGACCAGTCCCCTCCCATTCATCTGAAGAGAAAATTCAGGTTGAATAATCTATTTCCCCTGCATCGAATTCATAGGCATCTGTTGTGTCTATGTAGAGGCACAGGCCAACAGCCAAATATATGGACTTGATTAAAGTTGTTGGTAGCAATTCAAGTGGGTTTTTTTTTTTGTATTGGGTCCTTCTTTAAAAAGGATTAGACTTTTATTATGTTGTATATACACCACTACCCAATTACCTGAATAGACTAGAGTTTCTAGAAACTCTGCTTTGATAGCACCTACACAGACCTACACTTAGACTTGCATTTGATACTCAGTAAGTATTTCTAAAGCCTCTGCTCACATCCTGCTTTACTTAATAAAAATGTTCTTAAACTACATAGATATATGCATTGTTTTTGTTGCTATTCATCTGAATCTGATTTGGCAGAAGAGTTTGGGCTTTCTCACATTTATTCCGAAAGTTTTTGTGTTGGTGAGCCTGGGTTTTGAGAGTAGTATTGCTGAGGATGTAAGCGTCTCAAGGTAAATTTCCACTGTAACTCTAATTCTTGCACTTACTCAAAGGTAAGAAAAGCACTCTTCACTGGCTTAAATTGCTCTCTGTAATTAAAAACAACAGGATCAATGTGGAAGTAGAACAAAGAAAAGACTTTTAGAGCCAGAAGAAAATTGACAAAGAGAAAAGCTGTCTTATTTTTTCCACATTCCTATTTTTACGAATGTTGAGTGGAGTGCTGCATTTCTAGAGGTAAAATTCTGCAATTTTTTTTTTACAAATTTATAATTCAAGCATAAATTAAACAATGTATTGGGCAATTCTCTAGAATCTTTGTTTTTTAAAGAAACTTTCATTTCCTAAATTGGTATTACTAATGTTGCAGTTCAGGAAAAGCCTTAAAGAATTCTAGTCGGGTGCATCAGAAAAAGCATGGCCTTCTTTAGGGATCCTCCTTCTTTTGTCCCTCAACTCTTCTTTAATCTCCATTGAGATCTCTGGAATAAAATAGTGCCATATAAACTACAGTAACACATATGAACTGGTCAACTATAATAATGGCATTGAACTAATGATATTGGTTTTAAGAATTAATAAACATGAATTGATACAACAGGAACATTTATTAGATTAGATTCAGAAGGTTTTAACATACATGATGTAGCACACCAAAACCACAGAGGTTAAGTAGTAATGGAATAAATTCACTGATGTGAGCCAAATTACAAATTCTACATGAACAAATGATGTGGCTGACATTTGACTTTTAGTTTTCAAACAAAACAAATGTACACTACTGGGCTAAATAATACAAATAGATGAGACACTTTTCCTCCCACCTGCATTTTTAAATTCCAGTTGAAAGAAGCAGTAAAAGCAGTAAGAGTATTTGCTGAAATTACATTCTCCTTCAAGAGTGATGCGTGAATTGTTCATTACAGTGTGTGTGTTCTTGTTCTGGGTTTTCATTCTGAGTCTTTAAAGGCAGCTAATAACACAGAAACAGCATTAGCTGTAAATTGAGATTAATCAGAATAAAACAGCAAGTAAAGGTGAAGCTACTGAAAGTCTGATCAAGCGCTCAGTTTATTGGTATACAGAAATCTTCCAAGAGAAGGAAAAAGCAAAGTATTAAGAAAAGTGGTGTTGGTGAACATCTTTGGCTTAAAGATTCTTAAATTCCTTCAATGATGCTACACTGAATTGAATAAGATCTTTTCTGAACTATTTCAAATCCCTGTTTTGATACATTATTAAAAAAATCTAGATGACCATACTGTTTTAATCTACTTATTCTAACAATGGTTCTAGAGCAACAAAGATACGTATAGTTAACTTATTTTTAAGATAATGATTTTAGAAGTCAGATTTTCTGTTGTGAGATGCAGGGGTTACCATCCCATCTCTTACTATTGTGTCGATTCAGTGCATTCTGTAGATGGTTGATTCCGTCTTCCTGTCAGAGCACTCCTTGTGGAAACATACCCTGTATTTATTTACTGACTTGATTTATATTGATTATATTTTTGCCCTACTGGCTACTACATTAAAAATAATAATTTAAAAATGGAATATAAGAAATTAAGCACAACAAGTCGCAAAATCAAGAATTAAAAGATTTGTAAAAAGAAATGCATCTATATATATTTAAGAGAGGATCCAAATGTAGCTTGCAAGTGAAGTAGCACAGGAGGAATTCCACAGTTGTGTTTTGTAGTAAAGCTGTCAGTCAAATCTATCACAGTCAAATACCAGCATAAGGAAGGTGGGGTGCAGTTAATTATAAACAGAAACTACATCTAAAAATGTTACAAAAAGCTAAAAGATATGAAACAGTATAAACAAAAAAAATCAAAGGAATCTAAAAATAGCATTACATGGGTATAGGGGAGCATAAAAGTTAATGTGTGGCAGGCTACCAGGGTACAAAGCATTTTAGTAAGTTAAACTACATGCTCATGAAGTATTTTCTATGTGGATTTACAGCATAGGTCATCATCTACTGGACCTGGAAACACATGTTTAGCAGGGTTAGTATATGAAAGCAGCAGGAACATGTAGAATCATCCTGTGCACCCTGGACATTTATGCAATAATGGGGAGATGAGACTGGTACAAATATCCAGAGTGATGGGCATACTTTCTCCAGAAGGGAGTTTTCCTATATCGACCCTCAAAAGCACAGCTGAGAAGAGCACATGATAGATAGCCCTGAACTTGTGAGCAGTCACTTGAACATTCAAAGTTACTGCAGAAAAGTTATTTATGATCTGGTTTCGAAGTTATGGCCACTGCCAGCATCCCCAGTCATTCACCCAACTGGGGTCCTGCACCCTCCTTTCCACCCCGCCCTTCGTGCACTTAACTTTTAAAGATCTCCAGAGCATCCTGTTAGTGAAGCAGAGCAGTCTGCTCCACTTTTCTGCACGTACCTGTGTTTGGGTAGGGTACATTTCTTAATACTTTGGCTAACCAAAAGCTAGTCAGCAAAAACAACAATCAACATTTCTCTAGAAAGGTGGTGTGTGTCATTTTCAGTGTTCCAAGACTGTAAATCCCAACTTTTCATGAAGAAGTACGCTCAAATTCAAGCGCATTGTGCTTTAAGAGTGATGGGTTGCTCTCCCTGCTTATATGTAGATGCTGAACCTATTTTTCCAAACATGAATCGTTATGTAGCCCAAATGCCACAATCTATTTTCAAGTGAGAAATAGAACAACCAAAAATAGTCCCCAAATTGTGATGGGGAGAAGAGAGGTGATGTGATGGACTATGATGATGCAGCAGGTTCCCAAGAAGAAATGCCCAAGACAAAAGGCAAGCACAGTCCAGAGCTGGAGTCAGAGGAAGAGGTGTTTAGGATGTCCACTCCTTAGAATCTTCCTGGGTCCATCCATCAGGGTAAGAGTCATATGAGTTTAATCTGGCATGGTTCCGTCTATATGATTTAAACAAATAAAGAACTGAACTTCGCCAAATTGTGTTATATCATTCTTGGGCTAGGCCTGACACAAAGAATGTTAAGGAAATTAGGAACTTTTTAAAAGGCCAATGAAAACCGTTTGCCTTGCAGTTTTTCACACTTTGCCAGTGCTAAAATATGGAGGATGGCATGGCTGATTGGAACCACATAAGAACTGGAGAAGTCTGTTCTTTTAATGTCATTTTTTTTCAGGGGCCCTAAAGCCATTCATAGGTTAAAAAGTTGGATTCCCCCCCCCCCTGATTTTGGTGAACATGTTCTAGGCACTTTCCAGTAATTCAGAACAGCCCAACCTGTCATCAAAGTCCTTATCTTACTAAGAATGAATAAAAAAGCAAGCAAACTTGGGTACCAAATAAAAAATGTACAGATTTTATAGTTCTATAATTCTATTGGAGTGATGGCTTACGGATTTGGAGGATAAGAATCAAATATATTGTGACATCTTTCCTGGATATACATCTGGATAGAAACCCATTAAGTCAAGCCTGTTTATATAGTGGATAAACAGTAAACAGGTTTAGTGAAGAATTTAAATTAGAAACTTTTTTTTAAATCATGCCAGATAAGGCAACAAATGTTCTGTATTCCTATATATTCTAGTTCTGAGAACTTTTACTTCATAATTCTATTTAAATGCAGGAATTCCTCTTTTTTCACTTGAAAATTGTATTTTATTTATTTTAAATAAATAGTATTTTTAAATTTTTAAAAAACATTTGTCAATAAAGCTAATCTAACAGTGGCATTCAAATTTTCATTTATTGACAGTCTAAGATGAAAAAATTATTTTTTTCAATATTGGTATCATTTTAATGACTTAATTTTGCCTTTAATTTAATCCTTTGAAGATGACAAAATTTTGTTTTAAAATGCAAACTCTTATTTTTAATGATTTTTTTAATGGTAAATGTCTTCTATGCATTGGCCAGAAGGTGGCACTCGTCTTCCAGAGATGTTAACAATGAGCTCTTAGGTTGGCATGAATGTAATATTGCTCAATAATATATTAAATAATTGCATGCATTTTCTGAGACACATCAAATATATGATTATTTTTTTTAATTTTATGTGTAGAGATCCTAATGACATGATTTTATGCTATCCCCTCTGAAAGGCATTCACAAATTCTTAATAACTAAATTTTAATATTGGCTAGGTCCATCAAATTTTGTTGCAGTTTGTAACTTAGAACTTAACTCAAAACATACAGGTGAAATTTTTGAGACTGGAAGTCTTTTCAGCTAATCTTAGCTAACACCCATCTCCCAATATTATCCAGATCTTTCTGCTTGCTGTTGAATCTGTAAAATTTAATTGGTACTAATACTTGCCTACCTTAGGCTAGAATCCAGAATACTGTTCTTTCAAATATGTGTTGGCTCTCACAATTGTTTAATAAAACTTTTAATGAATTCTTATCACACAATTTAATATCCAGATTATTACAAAAATTATTAGGTAGGGTGTTTCTCACTTTTAATACTTTTACGTTAAAAAAATTGCTTAATTTAGTGTTTTAGATAATCTTTTTGATATTACAAAAAGATTTATCAGGACAACATCCTGTTTTCTTTATGCTGTTGTTCCCATACAACTGTAGAAATTATAAATACCTTGCGTTTCAATAGAGGCCTAGCCTAGTCTCCTGGAATTTAAATCCTTTTATAAGCTAAGTTAGTGGCAATCATATCTTGTAATTACTTAGTAAGAGATTAATATACTAAATATAGGTTGAACATACTGCATTAATGTGTACTTCTAATTGTCTCAGTAATTAAGATAGGATACAAATAGATACATAAAAATACTTGATATTTTTTACCATGGCAGTTGCAATGTTTTATAAGGAAACACACCTTATGTTTCTACAATTACTCTGTTCCTTTTAAGTGCAAAAGTATACAGTACATTTAAATTACAGCATACAATTAAGAGTTGTCTGCATAAATTAAGAATGTACTCACAGATGTTAATTTTTTTTAAAAAAAAATTGAATATAATACAGTTCCATGAAGTTACTATCTTGTAAATTCTGACTGTGAGGTTATTAATCCTTATCCTCTCCTTTCCCAGCCAGCTTCCTATAAGCCAACGCTTATAAATCATGTGCATTGCTTTTATCACTTTATAAAAAATATATTTAGCCAAATGTTAAGTATGAGCATCTCGAATATCGCAAAAACGCAGTAAAACTAGATCTCCTGATGTGTTTAGATTGTATATAATAAAATCTTCCAAGAATGCAAAAATAAGTTATGCTATTTTAGCAATGTAGGGTATAATTTCCTATTCTCTCTGCAACTACCATTAATAAAAGTCTGAAAAATCAACATTTGAAATAGTACTCTATGTTTTAGACTGGCATGACTAATCCAAAATAGTGAAAGTCTTTTCATCTAATAGTTTGCTCTGTCTGTGTTAATGCGCATGCATTGAAATGCAACATGAAATGCAACATCCTTTGGGGTGGGTGGAACAAGTGACTCAAATTGTTGAGGCTGCCCGGGAGAAATTACTCTAGAGAGAAAATATCACCAATCTCATTTAGGCTTGGAAGATTTTGCTTTTGAAAGTATTATGCTGCATAGCAGTCTCTTGAAAGAATATAGGTAGTTCTTGACCTACAATTCATTTAATGACCGTTCGAAGTTACAACAGCACTGAAAAGTAATTTATGACCATTTCAGCATCCCCAGATGCTTGACAACTGACTCACATTTATATAATGGTTGCAGTGTCCCAGTCCTAAGATCCCCTTTTGTGACCTTTGGACAAGCCAATGGGGAAACCAGATTTACTTAATTGTGTTAATTAGGAACTGCAGTGATTCACTTAACAAATGTGGCGAGAAAAGTCAAACTGGGGCAAAACTGATTTCTCAACTTGGCAACAAAAATTTTGGCCTCAATTGTGGTCATAGATTGAGGATTACCTGTATTTATTGCACACTTTAAGGCTTTCAATCCACCCTCCCCCTTTAACAGAAATAATAGGGAAGCATCTGAGTTGGCACAGGGATTATACCTTCCAAAAAGCCTGTATAGTAGATTGATTATAGTAGCTTTTCTGTTCAGAACAGGGTCAGTTGTCCCCCCCCCCCATATCTGTGCATAGATCCGATAGAGGGGGAAAAAAAAGACAGCTGCACCAAACTGTACAGCACCACCCACACACCTGTTCATTTTGGTACAAATGTTACACAGACCTCAGGTGGAGCTTCTGCCTGCCTTTTCCCGTAAGAGTCTCCAGAGCACACCCAGGTGCCCAGTTTCACACTGCTTGGCAAACTTTTTTTTTTGCTAGCTTGCTTCAAACTGCTTTTGCTAAGTATGCCTGCAGGTTGGCTGAAGTGGGAAATTAAAACATCATTCCAAGCTAGATAGGGACTGAGCACATCTCCATTATCTTAAGAGTAAAGCAAGTTTAGGATGACTGCTACAAAAAGTATAATTAGAAAATTAGGGTTATAGTAGGACAAGATTGAGTTCTGTAGTGGCGAGAACTGACAGAAGTCAAAGAGCAGCAATTCTGCATATGCTTATAATTTAAATTCTGCTGAAGTCCATCTTACTTTTAGTTGGCATTGCAACTTTAAAATACTAGAAAATGACATTTAATTCTTTTTAGGAGAGGTTGATGCTTAGAGCAGCCAAAGTTTAATCAATAACATGAGAGTGACTTTCATTTCTCAGCAGCTTAGTCATATAGAGAAGCTGCTGAAACTTATTAATACCTTTTCCATGAAATATTGCAGATTCATATAAACTTTCCAGTATTCACACATCATTAGCTCTTACATTAAACTTTTTTTACATGAAAGTTTTTTTTTACAACAAGTTAACAGTTGGGGAAATTAATTGTCCCATTCTTAATTTCTGCATAATCAAAAGCAAGTTCATCAGAGATGGAGTAGTTGCTTTTAGAAATTCACATAGCCAATCAACAGAAGGTGAAAACAGGCAAAGTAATTAATTATTCATGCACAACTTAATTTTTGCTTCTAAAATTCAAACTTCTCAAAGTAATGAAGAACTAAAGTTTCTCCTCACAAAAACAGCTTTTGACTTTTTTTCTTTAACAAGCTCAGAGAAAATGAAGAACTTCCAGGACAATCTACATAGAATGTAACTGGTATGTTGCCAATTCAGCTGCTCTGCCACAAAACAGCTGGCACTTACAAAGAAGGCAAACAAGCTATTCAATGAACACACAATTTATTTTGATTCTGTATAAAAAGGTTAAGTTTACAACCAAACTTTTATAAAAAGTTCAGCATGATTAGGTACATAACATTTTTTTGCAGAAATATACATTTCTGCTACTATACAAGAAAACTCTAATTAAAGAGTTCAAAGTTTCATTCCCATATTTATATATAAATATGTACACAGCATTCAGTCCTATACGCATGTCAAAAAAAGCTAAATTTTTGACCAAGACTTCACAGAAAACTGAACACTCAATCTTCTAATACTCACGCTCCACCTTTTAGAGGAAAAAAAAGGCAAAGTCTGCTTTAAAAGGGACGATTCCTTAAAGAGGGCTTTTTTTGAAAAAGTTTCATTTTGCTCCCTATTGTGGGAATAGCATATAAATGAAGCCTTTCCTGCTAGGGAAAGGGCATTTTAAAAGTCTCTTCATAAATAATTAAGATTAGTCCAAGATGGAGAACAGCAAAAGATGATATCCATTAATTTTTCTTTAAAAGGTTGAATATGGATTCAGCCCCCTCCAGATATAGCTGGGAAACAGAGTTGCTGTGATGGGGGGGGGTGTGTATCTTCTTGTGCAAAAATTCAGCAAACACCTGCAAAACATTGAAGAGAAGCATATTTAGAAGAATGCTAACAGGGCAGAGATCCGGACAGACTGGCGCCAGAGAGGAAACCACAGTTTGAGCATTTAGCCAAACACTCAAAGATTGGGCAAACCCTGGCGTCCAGATGCAGCATGTGCATGCAAAATGCGTGCTCCCTTTCACACACACCCAGCAGAATGAGCATAATTCAAGAGAAGACGCCACACCGAAAGTGGCTCCTCTTGCCTAAACACTCAGAGGGACAAGCAGTTATAACAGTTAAAGCAACAATTTAATGAGAAGCTCCCACGAGTGATCCTGGGCCATACCTGCAAGTTTCATTTAAGATTAAAATATTAAGAGGACTTTGCCTGGGTTTATTGCTGGAGTCCTCAGAAGACAACAAAATGCCTCAATTGCCACAAAACAGCCCCTCTCCCTTTCATGTACAAAGTATTTAATTAAAAAAAAACAGGAATTGAGCACTTACCAAACACATTTAGCCACAAAGTGCTTTGCTCTCATTTGACATTAACTCTGAGGGAAATTCAGCTGCCTGCAAAAGGTGGGGGGAGGAGGAGAGGAGAGAAAGAGAAGGGGGTTAAAACCCTTAAGCATTGCAAGGAAGGTTGCAAACTCAACTCGGGGTTACTTCCAACGCGACCACCAAATAAAGAGCGATTATTGCTAATAACACGGCGCCGCCAAGGAGCCCCAGGTATATACCTTACAATTGGTTTTGTCCTAATTTTTTTTTTTTAGGCCAATCGCGATCCTTAAAAAAGGGGCACCCCCGATCAAACCCGGCAAAGAGATATAGAGCAACGCCGTTTAAAAGGAGCCAACAAAAGCCAAGGAGTCGAGCACGGGGGGGAGGGGGGGGGAGAGAAAGCAGCAGCTCACCTGTAGCGACAAGATGCTGATGTCTGTGTTCAAGGTGGTGAGAGGAGTTCTGGAGGAAGGGTTCTGTCCCGGCCTCTGGTGATGGAGGGTGACGATGCTGGGGTGCGTGTCGAGGGCGATCTGCAGGTCCAGGATGTAGTCAATAACGTGTTGCAGGATTTCCATCTTGCTGACTTTCTTGTTCTGAGGAATGCTGGGCACCAGCTCTTTCAGCTTCGAGTAGCAGTCGTTCATGTTGTAGAGCAAACTCAGCGGGTCATCCACCGGGGTTTTACTCCGGGATACCCCCACCAGGCTGTGTTCCGAAAGGCTGTTCTTCCGGACGGATCGCACCGGGCTAAAGGCTTTCATGCTTGCCCAAGACGGAAGAGCCGGGCCGGCTTTGCCTGCTTTTAAAAAGCCCACCCGCACACGGCTTCGGAACCGAGAAGAAGTCTGCCGTCTGCCGTCTCCCTCAGCCCTGCCTGCCTGCTTCCTTCCTTCCTTTC
>JAEANM010006141.1:0-18868 GCA_017656035.1 Myanophis thanlyinensis
GTATGTGTGTGTGTGTGTGTAAAAATGAGTGCCTAGCCCAGGCATTTCCTGCGGTTAGGGGATTTATTTATAAGTCTGGAGATGTAATACAATAGACTCACAGTGCCAGTGTCTCACGGCTTGATACCTATTGCATGTTTCACTGTCACTGTGAGTCTGTTGTATCAAGTCTAGTCATGGTGTTATGTGGCATTTAGAAGTCTGACAGCCCATGGATAGAAGCTATTTTTCAGCCTATTTTTCGGGCTGGCCATGCTTCTATATCTCTTGCCTGATAGTAGAAGTATGAAGAAGTGCTGTCCAGGGTGAAAGTCATCCCTGAGGATTTTTCTTACTCTGTTGAGACAGCGGGACCTGGTGATTTCCTACAGTGGGGTTATGGGGCAGCTCATGATTTTTTGTGCTCATTACCCTCTGTAGTGCCTTCTTGTTCTTGTTCAGAATATCTGTGCATGCCTAAAACATATCCTTATTCTCTCTTGCCTTAAATCAGCCTTGTCTAGAAGTACATTTCTCTCCCTCCCTATCCCCTTTATGGGCCAAGAAACTAGGGAAGGTCCTTTCTCCTAAGCTGCCTGCCATGCCCACATTCCTGCTGCAGATTATCTGACTGTTGTCTTCACTATGTCTCTTCTTCCTGTCTCCCAAGGTTATTGCCATGTACACCTTCTTACAGTGTAACTAGTTTTTAACCAGTAATCTCTGTTTACCATTATTCCACTAAATGCTGAATGAGGCAGAATGTAAGAGGGTTTTTTTTATATTGTGTCTAATTTACATATCCAAAAATTCTGGCCTTTAAATACAGCTCTGAAGAGAACTGGAGGATAAGAATGTGCCCAGGCATGTATGAAATAGAAAAATAGACAAGGGGTATGAAAATGAACAGCTACCTTGAATTCTCTAGGCCTTCCTCGATCCATTGTAAACTTTCTGTAACTCTCCATGGGCCTCCCTGGCAACCATTGCTAATGACCCCAGAACAGCAGGATTGTGGGAGGAACAACTGCTCTAGCTGGTCACTGCTGCATCTCCTGCTGAGTAAAGAGCGTAAGTGGCACCGCTGATCCTTCCCCAACAATCTTTAATCAAGCCATTTAGTTGTTGAGGTTTAACTGTTAGATTCTCTTACAATTGTGGACTTGGTTTTAAATTCTGGGGATATTGTACACTTTCAGATAAGGTAGAAAGGCCACTTACAAGAGTTTAGTTTTGCTAGTGTTGCTCAAGGAACTGCCAGTATGCCATGTTCCCCACGCACCCAGGAATCAGTGGTGCATGTTAATATTCATATATTAATCTTTGGCAAAGCTTCTTCTGAGATATAATACTTTTAGCTGCAAAGACAAGCTGAGTCGTTGAATAATCCTTCATGCCAAAAGAAACTCCTTACATAGGGAAAAATAACATTTCAGAGGAAAAGGTATTGTGAATAGAAGACCTCACCCCCAGGGAAGGCAAGTTGAAGTCCTCCTAGGTGATAGACCTAACCTAGCCATGGAGTCAAGGACTTCAGGCAAGAAGTTTGCTAGAGTAGCAACAGTCCCAAGTGATCCTTAGCATCTGGCTTAAGAATTATAGGAGTGGTTAGAAAGCAGTATTGCATCTAATTCTACCCACAGCCAAAAGTTCAGTGCAGTTCTTGAGAACAGCCAAACTCCTGTCTTCTATCATATCTCACTATAGAGATGGTATACTTCTGGATACTTCTTGATATGGTATACTTCCGGATACTTCTTTTCTGCCCTTCTTCAATTAGTCCATATGCAGGCCCACCCAAAACTTTACTCATGCAAGCAACAATCAATCATAGGGCTCCCTAAGACCTGAGTCACTTCTGCAAAGCACTCAGCATTACAAGCCAACCAGAGGCCCTCCTTCTAACTCAATCTTTCATACAATGTCTTCAACCAATTCCCTCTCACTGGTAAATATCCAGTCAGGTTCAACTCCAGAATATCTTAATTCTTAAAAGGATTGAATTTACAAATTCTGCTCTTCATAATGTGCAGTGGTTTTCATGACTAAGAACAAATGTAACAATTAATAAACTGTAGGGACCATTTGCAATCTAGTTCTATTTAGCCACATATTCACAGAATAATATTTTTATATTCGTGGAGGTATATGTTCCATATTTGGTTCAGGGAGAACAAAGAAATTATTTTTTGTGCTTTGAATCTGAAAGATGGCTATAATTTGCAAGTGATCTCAAATCAAAAACCTTGAGTAGAATTTGAGTGGGCTGTCTTCCTTCGTGGAGTTGTTAAGGAAAATCTGACTGTGTGACAAAATTGCTGATCAAGATAGCATAGATATGAATGCATTCTAAAAATGTTTCCTATCCAAGTTGCTCCAATCCCTTAGAAGCTCCATTGTGGCTTGATTCCTCTGTCTCTGTGCATATGAACATATAGAACATACATGTTGAAGCAGACTATCAAAACCATTAAAGACATTTTTCCTTCTTTTGTCCACTCTGGGATGAGCCAGAGATGGGCTTGTCTATTCCCATTACAATCACACATGTGCCTTTAGACATTTGCAGAGGCCCTTCTGTGTCTCACTCAGGGTAACTTGGCAACCTATTCTGCCCTAGGCTCAAAAACATTTCTCAGTGTTGACTTATTCTGCGAGGTTGCTGCAGTTTCTAAGAAGAGCTATCAGATCACCTTATACAGTACTATGCATTAGAGATTATTCGCCCAGTCAATACCCTTAATCACAATGTATAGTAAAAAGATAAGTCTGTTTGATGACCTTGTAATGATTTTTTGCACATATTCATGCAGTTTTCTTAGCAATGATCCAGAAATAATTTCTAATCCCATATTTTTAGGATTTTTAATTATCATTTATAGTCTACAGACCTGGAATGATCTTCCATTCAAGTACTAAATAGGCTGGATTTTGCATTGTTTTTTAAGATTGATCAAGCTTGACTAAGTGTTGCCATTTAGGTAGACTAGCTACTGTGGAGCAATGATGAAATTCAGCCGGATCATACCACATTGGCCAAACCGGTAGTGGCGATTTGAAATTGGCCCCACCCACCCACTCCTGCCCTTATAGGAGCTTCAGTTTTTTTGTTTCTTACCTTAATCAGATGTTTGGAGCATCTACAGAGCCTTCCTGATGATCCCAGCTATCTCTGGTGCCTGTAAAAGAGGTTTAAAGAGCTGTGCTGTAGCGCGTTTGGTGCGCATCAAACTGGTAGCAAAACCAGTTGGATTCTATCCCTGCTGTGAAGTAAGTAAATATGGCTGCACCTTATCACTGCAAATGCAAAGGAACTTACCTAAGGAAAAGTTGGTCTTTTCTCTTCTATGGGAAGCCTCTCCATTTGCACCAAGTGTTCCAATTGAGCATTTTTTTCTGATAATGACTGGGTTCTCATGCCACACTAAGTAAAATATAGTTGTTTGCTTTTATTTATTATATTTACAGGGCACATTTTATGGAAGAGCTCAAGGAGTCATCATGCTCCCTCTTCTTATTTTCCAACAAAATGCTTGAGGGGTTCTTGGTTTCACTTGGTTTCACTATTCAATTTCACTGCACACATGTTGTGCATTGACAATAGATTTGAATTGAATTGGTGCTCTCTGACCATGATTGTTTTTTTGCAGACATTTCATTACCTAAATTAGGCAATATCATTAGTGTTAGTAAGGAGTGGGGTTTGCTCTCAATTTATATTTTAGTATCTTGCCCTGTCAGTGTTGGTTGGGATGGTCTTAGAGGTTCTTTTATTAGGCTGTTTACTGTTGCCTTGTTTGGCTATTCTTTGATTGGTGTATTGTTTACTTGTGAGCAAACTATACTCCTTCATTACATCATTACTTTGGGTAATGAAACATCTTCAAGAAAATAACCAAGCTCAGAGAGTACCAAGAACCCCTCATTGCAACCCTGTGCTACAAATATTATTCTTTATTGGTAACAACAATCTTATCAGAGAATTTGGACTGAGAAATTGACTAATCCAAAAACTCCCAGTGAACTTCCATGGCTGAGGAGACTAAACCTGAATCTTTTGCTCCTACTGTAAAACTTTTACCACTATACTGTACTAACTAGCTAAACTCTGGCTTACTATAATGAGTGAACTCAGCTGATGAGTTTGATAAATCATCATTCATAATTTAGTGCAAGCTTGAACACTGTGAATTTACTAACCAAAATGGTGCCTATTATACACACTAAGCCTCGTTTTATGAGGAAAACATCTTGGATACTCAATTAGAAGCAGGGCATTATGCCACTTTTATGGAGGACTTTCAACAATTGCTTTATTTGAATATTTGAAACCATGTTTCTTCTAAGATCACAAGAAGCTATCAAAAAAAGTTTCTTCTATAGATGTTTGCTTATTTGCTGGATTCAACAGTGGAAGCAGATAGTCCTTCACCTTCAACTCTCATTTTCCAGACAAAGTTCAATACCTTCTAAACCTACTAATTAACTTTCAGAAAAATGGAATCTGCATATTTTTGAAGAATTTAAATAATTAAGATTAAATTTGGTATTCGTTTTGTAGTGGTGAGAGTGGTAAAGAGGGAGGGAGGATGTTATTGAAAAAGCTATAATTCAAATAGGAAGATTTTTTTATAAGTATTCTAAATATATAGATCGAATACATTTCAATATTTTTAAAATAAGACATTGGGGGAATTATTTTCATCTTACACTTGGTTATTCTAAGCAAAAAAGCCAAAGTTTGCCCAGAAATACTCCTTTTTTTGTCCTGTTTTCTTTCCAGTTTTGGGGGGAGTCGGGGCACTTATTCCTTCTTAAGAGTCAATCACTGAACTCCTTCTTCCAATGCAATAAAGTAACTTTTATTCAACTCCCTTCTGTTTAGCAGATTGCAGACTAGAACAAGGGGCAGGGGAGGATCCCAAAGCTTTGACAGATGGTCCTGAGCGCTTGACTCCTGCTGAGCCCAGCAGGGCCTGAGCTTTAGGACGGTCAGAAGGAGTTCTGCTTATGAAGTGAATAACAAATGTAATCTGCTAGACTTTTTCACATAGAAAGCCTTGCATCAGACATGTCACGCCTGAGGTTTCTTCAGTGTGGTTGGGAGAGCTTCAGAAACTTCCAAAAGCATTTGGCTACCCCTTTGCAGTGGGCAGAGGCTTTGCTGCCCGAGAAATAAGTCGGAAGTTGAAATCAAGGGAGCAGGAGGACCTCCAGTGAGCATAGAAATAATAAAATTTTGCTCTTTGGTAAGCAGTGCCACTTCGCTCTGTAGTGAAGACTACAGAAGATTCCATTTCAGTGAAAATCTACTAGTAGATTAGAGATTGTTTAGTTTTTCATTTTTATTTTTGGGGATGGCCTTACCAAAAGCTAGCAAAAATAGGACTATAAAATGCCACTTAGGTGAATTTTTGCTCTTTACTTCTCAGCTGGAAACCTGTTGACATTTTTCCCCTTCTCTATAAGCCATGGCTTCCATCTGTTAATCCATGGGTATGCTTGAATCCAGGAGCATTACAAACAAATCTTATCCGGTAAGCGTAATACTTTTTATTATCTGCTAATAATTGTTTGTAAAACATTGGCAATTATTTTTGTAAACCGTTGCTGATTGCAATCTGCTTGATAATATGAGCTGTTGGTCCCAGACAAAACAAAATATGTGTTATTACTGGGTGTCCAACATACAGTATAGGAAAGTTGGTATGGATTTGAGAGCACGGGCGATCCCAGCTGACTCAATGGGGCTGCCTACAAATTTGAAGGGGTATGCGTGTGCACGCATGTGCATGCATGCTGAACTGAGGGGGGTGCTAAGAGCTGTCATTAGTCTCAGATGTATATAACATTTTGAACATTCACAAGAATGTGAATCAAGGATTGCCAACACATTAGACAATTAGGACATTAAAGACCAAAATTTTGTTTTAATTTAACAATTTCTTTAATCTTACACTAATCACAAAAGACACCCAATACTCACAATAAATTTCTAATTATGTAAAGCTATCTCCTGATAAAAAGATTGTTTTGATTACTCTGTTAATTTTTGTTCAGCTTTACTGATATTTCTTTGCTTCTGTGTTTATAGTTTAGCACAAAAGATGACAAACTGCTTAGCACAAAAGTTTAAATACAGTGAGCTGAGAATTGTGTCATTGAAAACAGAGAGAAGGACTAATTTAAACTTGACATATAATCCCACTGGTTTCAATGGGACTATTCTAAGTAAGCTAAATTCCAATCAACAATTCGCTTGTTTTACTAATTTCAACAAATGTATTGTAGCATTAAAGATGAGATGTAATCTAGCACATATTATGTAGGAATGGAGGTAATTGAGGAATAAACACATTCTTTCTTGAATTTTTCTCATTCAAGAGAGTTTTAAAACAGAATCAAAATATAATAGCAGTCAAAAACAAATTATAATTAGGCCTTACTTTTCTTATGTGATAAAAGAAACCCAAATATGAAAATTCAATGTCTAAAGTGAAAGAACTGTTTCTAAAATTGTTCAATGTGTCATTTATTGAAATGTTTTTTTTAGTTAATTTAAAAAAAAGCAATATCCTACAAATCTATATACCAAATGTAGAATCCTTTAACAATTAAACGCTCCAGGGAGGCCATCTGGTGGCAGCAGAGCGAGTTTAAAGGGGGGGAGAGGGAAAACCTCCTTTATGCAAGAGATCAACCTTTTCAGTTTTGTGATGAAATATCCGTCTTGTGGGTAGCAAGCTGCAAGTTTAATTTCTAGATTTGTCTGATGAAAAAAGTCCCTGGCAGAAAGGGAGAAGAGTATTTTTTTTCTGAGATTCTGCTAAAGATTGAAAAGGCTCTGCTGCATCATTTCTGATTCTGCTGGAATGATCATGATGTCTAATAGTTGCATTGTTACAAACAAGGTTTGAAGGTTTGTTTTTTTAATGCATAAACCTTTTGGTAAAATGATTGAGTTGGGATATTTTAATTAACACAGAGTGATCAGAAAGTCTTTTACTTGATCTATCAAAAGCCAGAGGTATGAAAAGGTCGGCAAAATCCTTTGGATGGCTATTCCCTAGGGCAGCAAATTCAGAAACAGCTAAATTGACAGTGTTCATTTTTAAATGAAGCCCCCTTACCCTTCTTCCTCTTTCCATGTCTATGTTGATAGATGCATCATTCCCATCTAGCAAACTGTTTATAGTGTGGAACATGGAAGGGATCACCTGGTGTCCCATTCTCCATCTTTGATTTGCTGTTACTATGTATATAGAAGGATTAAGGCTGAAATAATTAAAGCAGTGTTTCTCAACCTTGGTGACTTTAAGATGTTTGGACTTCAACTCCCAGAAGTCCCCAGCCAGCTCTTTGGGATTCTGCATGCTAATTACCTACAATTCTGAAAAGATACAAAGAGCAGAATAACAGAGTTGGAAGATACCTTAGAGGTCTTCTAGTCCAACCCCCTGCTGAAGTGGGAAACTCTACCATTTCAGACAAATGGTTGTTCAATTTCTTCTTAAAAACCTCCAGTGATGGAGCACCCAAAACTTCTGGTGGCAAGTCTGATTGTCAGAACACTGATAGTTCCGACAATCAGAAAATTACTCCTTAATTCTAGGTTTAGTCTCTCATTGATTAGTTTCCATCCATTGCTTATTGTTCAGGTGCTTTTAGGGACAAGTTGACCCTCTCTTCTTTGTGGCAGATCCTGAAATATTGGAACACTGCTACCATTTCCTTCTTTTTATTAAAATAGACATATCCAATTCCTGTAACTGTTCTTCCTAATAATCTTTGGTGATGTTTTCTGCATTCTCTCTAGAGTTTCAACATCTTTTTATATCTGACTCACATTTCATAAACCTTATCATAGATTATATAAAATACAAATATCCTTTTGCTTCCTTTCTACATATCTAGCTCAACTTGTTAATTCCTTAGCCCTATTTTTTCCAATCATGTAAAGACATATGTAATATGCATCCTTCCTTATCACCTTTTACCCATTTTATCCAGTTATTATGTTTGCTAATGTTTCGTAAATATCAAGATACATTTTCTGCAAACTGAATATTGAGTGGCCTGTGTGCTTGCTCAGAGCTGGATGTAAGAACTGTTTGGGAGTCTACTGTGTGCTATCCAAATTGGAAATTACATATTTTCCAATACTTGTGGTATCCTTGCTAAACTCCAACCTAGCATCCTAACCACAGAGCCACTGTGCTTCTTGGACCATTAGTTGCAAGAGAATGGTAGAGCATAGAGATCTAAGAATAAACATAATATATCCTTAAATGCAAATAAGACACTCCAAGGAGTGAAGGACAACATCTTCTCTCTACCCTTTTCTCTAAATGGGTTATCCCACATGCACACACTGAGATCCTTACACACAGCTTGTTCTTTCTTTGAAAGCAAAATTTGATGACAGGTGTTGTTTGGTTCAAAAACAGATCTCTGAGAAATGCTTGTTTTTTCCAGTTACTTCATCATGGATGGCAAGGAGAAATGGAGCACTTAGCCTTTCCTTCAGGGTCCAAAAAGCAGTTTCAGAGAAGACATCAAACACAAAGGTGTCTTCCCTTTCATAGCCCAAGGCAGATCCTAAGAGGACAAATTCAGTTGAATCACCTTCTCCATGGTGCTGGGCCAATGAAAAGGAAATGGGAAATTGCATGGGAAAATTGCTGAACAGGGATATAATCAAAGCCACATACTCTCCGGTTCACATATATCCAAAGGCATAGTGTATTAATGTATATCTTAGCATAACTTCATTTTCCTACTCTATCACCCAATTTGCTTTCTCACATTCTCCTAGCACTCCATTCAGTCATCCCTCCTCTTTTTTTCCTCTATTCCTGTTTTTCATTTTCTCCAATAACACACTGATCAGATTAGCATATCATGCAGAAGGTCATTTTAAACTTGATTCGAAAATGAACAAAATTGATGAGTTCACACAATACCAAGCCATAACCCATGCTTTAGAAACTACAGTGACTGGTTCAAACATACTGTACCAACATATTAATCCAATTTGTTTAGCTACAATTTATTAACTAAATCACTGTAAATCAGATTTATGACCCTACATTGTGGTACAAACTATAATGGCTGGATTCATCCAATACATAAAATCAAACCCCTCAAAAACCCTAACTTATCATTTAACCATATTTTACCTGCAAATAATTTCTGAATTCTTATCTTTCTTCCATTTTTGATGCTCAGCTGGCCTGGATGAAACAGCAGAGAAGCAGAGTCAAGGGTGTTTGCAGGTTATGATCAAAAAAGTCAAGATAGTGACAGCAGCCCTGTGGTCAAAACTCTGCCTGTTTCTTATGCGAATCCTGTGGAGAACACATATAAAAATGAGTGAAACTTTGCATTGTTGCAACCATCTTGTCACTTTAATTACACCCTGTGGACATCTCTGAGCAAAGAAAAACTTGCTGCAGAGGCAAGAAACCCTAAACTAGAAACACAGATGGAAATTTCTAGGAAACTGTGAAGATTTGATTCAAAGGTTAGTCTTCAAATCTAAGTGCCAAATTGATTTGATGCCCTGAGTTAAATTGGGTGTTTTTGAATTGATTCCCCAGTTTGATGAGTTGCTGTTCATGTGCTCTTCACAGATTTTTCAAATCATCTATCAAATCAATTATTGAAACTGGCAGACAGTAATTTGAGTCAGATTTTTCACAATTCTCATAAGCCTAGAAAATAAAGTCTTCCTACATCATCAATCCTGCACTGGGTTCCTTCTTGATCAATAGGTACCTAACTATGCCAGTCTTTGACACCAGACTATCTTGTACATAGGCTTTAAAAATAGTTGATGCAGTTTGGAATTAGCACATGTGTGAAACATAGAGCATCATAACACTGTCTGCTAATCATTGAAACTTTTCTCCTTTTTTTCAAACTTCCATGCAGCTGGTTTAACAATTGATTTAGAATTACTGTAATTCTTAAAAACAGCTGCATCTTCTTTCAGATTCCCAGAGAAGCCTGAAAAATATATTCTCTTTCAATAAATAAAAGAGGTGTTATAGTCAAGATTGTCCAAGATTTGAAGCAGTTTTAGCAAATCATTGTCAAATAATGGACTTCCAGTTGCTCTGTCTTATATCCAGACAACATCAAATCTATGTGAACTTACAGAATTGCACTGTTGCTTCTTTGTGAAAGCCTATTTCTTTCTAGATCCAATTGAGGCTGGTGATTTGGATCTCAAAAACAAATATGGCCTGCACCTTAGGGATCTTAAGGAATACATTCAAGAATCTCTGAGAATTTAAAAAAAACAAAACCTCAAGCTATGCCCAAGCTCTTTCTTTTAAAGAAATAAGCTGATTACCCTCTGGTGGGCAGACCTTTCTCTGTTATAGCTGTGAAACTGTAGAATCCATTCCCAAGAAAACCGAGATCTGTTCTCTGTTGGCTTTTTTTAAAGGTGATAAATAGATACATAGATGACAAATCTTTAAGTCAGTGGAATATATGAGAACCTCCTTATCATGTAGCCTGAAATACTCAAATTTTTGTTCTGCTTATCTTTTCTGTTTGTAGTTTAACTTACAGAAAATTGCTTAATACGTTTCAATTGAAAAAGTAGTGGTGCATCAATATAAATATTGTAAATATTGTAAATAATAACCATCTTCAAGGCTGGAAAAGATTTTTGTTACTTTTAGTTTATTGCAACCTTAACCTTTGTTGTGTAATCTGGTTGTAGAAGGTTGTAGTTGCAGTTCCAGGTTGTAGAATGTTGATTTTGATAATAATGGTATATAAGAATATAAATTAATCAAACTATTATTGATTTCAAATCCTCTTTCACAAGAGTATTTTATCATTTTAATAATTTTACACTCCATGAAATAGAACTTATAGGACAATGTAAATGAGATTTCACCAATTTTCTGAGCATAGAAAAATCATGTGAATGGGTCACTTGCCTTTAGACTATATAAAAGAATGTAACGTTCACAGTGTCTGTAATTCAGGTGAGAATAAAGTTCTATTGGTAAACGTCTATAAAATTTAAATGCTTTTTTCTGAGCAGTTTAACTTTCTTTAGTTAAGTTAAAAAAACTTATTTTTCCTCCAGCATTAAGCTAAAGTTTTCTCCTACAAAAAAAAAGAGTTTGCTTTATAGGCAAATTTGTGTACAAGTTACACAAATGGTAGCTTTGCTCATTGATATGAGCAAATTCTTGCATTTTTCACCTTCTTTGGGAAATTGTGCCTGTCTTCCTGACCTGCTTTCAAACAATGGAGCTCTGGATTTAGTAAGAAACAATGAAAAATCCCTGTCTAAAGTTTATTGACCATTTTTGAAGTCTATAAATGAGTTTTCCTCAGATATTGTGAAAGAATCAATGAATTGCTCCAAGTGGACAGCAGAAGACGCTGTCTACTCATTTCAATATTGTATGAGTTACCTTCCTATGTCTTTCTGTTAACAATAATCTTATAACCTAGCATATTTTCCACAACTACATTGTGTTCAAAGCAAATCACAGAACAGTTAATTTAAATAAAATAGTTGACTGTGACAAATAAAATTATACTACAATATGCCAGCATCTGTTTTCATGCCATACTTAATCGGGTTAGATAAATACTTAGATTTATCTTCACAACATGCTATGCTTTGATAACATTAATTTTGATTAGTTTTGCTTATGGCTTAGCATTTTCTGCCAATCAAGGCCATTTGATAAGTTTATGGTTCAAAGTATCTATGAACCCAGAAAAGAATTAATTCTGTAACTGTGTTAAAAACATTATGCGCCTGCAGCCATCAGATTTCAGTATTTACATTTGAAACGTATCCAGAATTTGAATGAATGAACCATTTCAATGAGAGCTGATGATCTCTCTCAGTAGATGTAACAGGAATCTTATGACTCGCTCAAAAGTTCATTCCCTGTCTTTTAAAGAGCTTACCTCTAAAGTAGGATCACAGCCCACTATATCTACAAGTATCATAGGTCCTGTGTTAAGCATTATTATGAATCATTTGTATCCTATATTTATCACATTCAGATGTTCCTTTATTAGAATGTTTTAGTAAAGATAATGTTTCATTTCAGTTAGTATTCACCCTGAGTGATCGGTAAGGCAAGCTATCCATTCAAGAAAGAAATAGCATCCAACAAATTCATGAATAGAAACATGCAGGGACTTTGTTATTATTGTTATTATATAATTTCTTCTGAAGAGTAGTCAGAAAATGCTGGTAATTTAGGATCAATTCTAACTTTAACCTAAAGCCTAGGAATTGTCCAAAATGCTGCCTTAATATCTACGTGGTTCCAAGCAAAACTGAGTTTTTTGCAAATTAAATGTGGCAAAGTTAAATAATTCTAATTTTGTCACCTATGTTGAGAATTCCATTGTTTTATTAATACTACTAATAATGATAAGTTATTATTAGGACTATGATGTGACCTTAAACAATTGTTTTTTGTTGGATCAGTATTTCAAGGCTCTTGTAGAAAGAAAGAAATAATGGTAACAAGCAATTTAAGCTTAATAATTGAAGGTTCTATGCAAAAAGGCTTGCACCCCTGCAAGCAATGCTCAATGGCTCTTCTTATCCCACCCTTGCAAATCTTCCAGTAGAGGAGCACAGTAACAGTGGAAGTTCATAGGAGGTCAGTAATCTCAAAAGAAGCACTGAGGGAAGGAAGTTGAGCAGCTGCCATCACCATATACACATTTCACTGCATTTTGTACCATGTATGACTGTGCATGCGATGAATAAAATTTGATTTGATTTGAATATCATCTCCCCAAATGATTCTGGAACTCAGATCAGGACCTAAGGAGATTTTTTTTTAAATCTGCATTTAAAAGGAAGAGCACTGTATTTGAAACTTGGCAACTTTAAGATGTGCAGACTTTAATTCCCAGAATGCTGGCTGGGGAATTCCTGAAGTCGTAGTCCATATATTTTAAAGTTGTCACATTTGAAAAACACTGATGCAAAGTCTTACAAATGTACTTTAAAAGTGGGGAGGAATTTGACTGTTCATCTCAGCATTTGCCCAAAGGTGAAAAATAACTGAAAAATAAACAGTGAACCCTGTAATTTGGAAATTACTATCTTTAGAATGGCAGTGGTACTCTTATCATCTTATTGGTGCCAATATAGCATGATAAGTTTACTTTACTAAACTTTACTGCAGCTTTTCAATTCTCAGTTTGCTATTTTGTTTTGGTTTCCACGTTATTGATGTTAGAAGTTTTTAAAATGAAATTGCAGGATGTATGCATAGACACAGCTGGAAAATATAAATAATTATTTTGAAAATGTCCCTTGAAGTGATTTGCAATAGTTATGACCATGAAATGTAAAAGTTGAACTGCTTGAAAATGTGGATATGATGGGAACAAAAGTGACTGCCCAAGCTTTCTTATCACAAAGTAGCTTAGCCTTGTGTATCACTTTTTGTTGAATTGTGACCAATACTTTCAAAAGAGATTTCAACTATGGGCTGCAGCTGTCTCCTCAGTGACATATAGTAAGAATTGCTTAATCAGTTTGGGAAAAAAGGAAAATGTTTTTGTCCCCCAATTTGTTGCAACATCTGAAAAGATCACAAGGTTACGACCCCTCTTTGCAAACAGCCTCCCACCACCTGCAAATACCCCAGGAAAAACAGTGGAACAATCAAACACGTGCTGACTAACTGTTGCCAAAGCAACGGTTATGGTTCACCCCCGAGGTGGTCTTCAGCTCCACCACAGCTCTGCCAGAAAGGAACATGAGCCAGCTGTTACCAAACAGCCATTGTGGAAAACACTGTGACATAATGATTGCAAGTTCACAAAGAGACATCTTTCCACCCGATTTCCCCCAATACAAAAAAGGCTGATATATATAAGCATCATATAAAAACGCCTTTTTTGTATGTCATGCAGAATAATAAATTTAATAGAATGAGCTCTGATTTACCAGGAGTTATTTAAGGCCTCCTCTGGAACTACTTTTATTGGTGTACACATTATAACAATGTTGTTTCTGCAGTCCCTCCAGTCATGTTGGAGAGGAAGGGCCACTTCATCTCCATGATTGTCCTCTCTGGACTCTGGGTGGCAGGAAGGAGATAACTTCCTAACTGTTCCTGAGCTCTACCCGTTCAACTAATAATAGGGGTCACTTAGCCATTTGCATAGAGAAAGTGTCTTCGTAGAAACCTTTTGTACATTTGATGAATATGCATTGGTAGAGTAGAAATGAAATTACTGATCATTCCTCCTAGCAACACAGTAGCTTAGGCATTTCAATACTGTATATATTGTTTTTGAAAATTGAAATATAATTGAAGAACACTGAGATGCCAGCAGAAGTCAGCTTATTTGGCTTACAATGAATACCTTAATTAATAAAAACATTTCTCAGACTAGATACCAGTCCCAGATTGAGAAATCTCTGCAGGCAAATGTGGTGTCACAATTGCAGTTTCACAGTTACCAGTAGAGATTCTGCAATCTGGAAGGCTACAACACTGGTGGCAGGACCGGCCAATGGAAATTCTTACTTTATTTCTGAGGAAATTTCAAGGATGGCATTGTTAACTTCCTGTTGACTCCAGGAGAGACTCTAGAGCAGTTATGGCGAACCTATGCCACTGGTGCCACAGGTGGCATGCAGAGCCATCTTGCTGGGCACACAAGCTGTCAGCCAACTTACCTCCAGCTGAACATGCACATGCTCGCATGTGTGATTGCAGAGACCCAGAGGTCTTCGGGCCTCCACTGTGCATGAGAGCAATTGCAGCAGGAAATCCAGCTGGTCTTCAGAGCTCTCCTGCGCATGCACATGCAATTGCTCATGTGTGCATGCCTATGTACAGTGCATGCACACTGCTTATGCCTCCAACCGACCAGTGCGCTCCCATAGGGTTGGCCTCCTCGGGGTTCCATCGTCGGGACGGTGTCGTCTGACAGCCCCGAGGGTACGAGCCTTCTCTATGGCTGCACCCTCCCTGTGGAATGAACTCCCTCCAGAGATTCATACTATTACGGATCTCCGGTGCTTCCAACGTGCCCTGAAGACCCATTTATTCCAACGAGCCGGCCTGACCTGACGCCTTAGGGTTCTTAAATTTAATAATTTTAATTGAATTAATTTTAACTAAACTGTTTAATTGTTATTTTTAATCATTTTAAATTGATTTAAATTGAATTTAAATTTCTAATGATATTTTTAATAGACAGCCTTTATCTAATTATTTTAAACGGGTTTTAAATTGTTAAATTGTTATTTATATATCTATGTTTTACTGGCTATGCACCGCCCCGAGTCCCTAGGGAGAGGGGGCGGTATATAAATCAAATTAAATAAATAAATAAATAAATGCTGCATGCATGCACAGATGGAGGAGCCACACACAACTGCGGATGGCACGTGCAAAGCATGTACTTTTTGGCACTCAGTAAATAAAAGGTTCGCCACCACTGCTCTAGAGTTTTCCAACCCTTCCTTGTTGTATCAACTACCCCAGACTTCAAGGTTGTCATCAGCAGCATCCATCTTTTCCAATTATGTAGATGCGGGGATCTTGAACCTTGGCAACTTTAAGACTTGTGGACTTCAGCTCCCAGAATTCCTCAACAAACAAAGCTGGCTGAGGAATTCTGGGAGTTGAAGTCGACAAATCTTAAAGTTGCCAAGGTTGGAGACCCCCTGATATAGAGTAGGAATACAAGTTACACTAAAGAAGTGAGGCACTCAAAATGTAGAGGTGATTTTGGTCAAGTGAATGTTGGCAAAATGGTTCCTAGGTGTATACTGATTGCAAGCAGCTGAATCATGCTTTTCTGTTATCCTATCACCCCATGTTAATTTGGAAGAGGCTTTTTTCCAGATGGAATTTTCATCAATAATAGTCAGCTGATGTGAATGGCAAAATTTATAGTATAGTCTACAAGTACGTGCCACACTTACAGACTGTGTGCACACAGAATTGCCAGGTTTTGAAAAGAGGTTGAGGCTAGACAAGTCCTTGAAAGAAGTGTTTATTAAATTGTGCTAACTTCAGCAATGAATGTAGGGTTGCTTCATAGAATGATCTGTCAACAGGTAAAGAAAATTTGTTTTCCCCCCACCCCAGAATGGTAGCACTAATAATTTTGGATACAAGAACCGGACAGGATTTTTATTTGAATTTCAAAGGAAGTTTCTAGCACACAAGGGCATGGGAGTATCACAAAATATGTTTTTTAAAAAGCCAAAATGGTAGCTACAAAGGTCAAAGCTCCGGCCCATTGTAGTCCTTGACTTACAACCACAGTTGGGACCACAATTTCCAGGACTAATCAAGGGAGAGGTTAAGTCAGTCACGCCCAATCTTATGACCTTGCTTGCAGTTGCTAAGTGAATCATGCAAAATCATTGTGAATCCTGCTCCCCCCATTGACTTTTTTTGTCAGAAGCTGTCTGGGAAAACTGCAAATGGGGACCCCAGGATGCTGCAACCATCATAAATACATGCCAATTGCCAAGCAGCCAAATTTTGATCACATGATTGTGGGAATGCTGCAGCAGTCATAACTGCAAGGACTGGTTGTAAGTCACTTTTACAGTGCTATTATAATTTCAAACAGTACCTAAACAAATGGTTGTAAGTCGATGACTACCTGTATGCATTACAACTCTACAAATATCTCTGTAGGAAAGTAAATGTAATTTTTGCCTGTCATACCTTAACACAGCTGTGGTTCCATGATCCCCCACTGTGCCCAGCTGCCTGACTACAATGTTGGAAAAAAGCACAGATGCTTTATGAGGTTGCAGCAGGTGCTACCTTTGTGCCTCTGCACCTGCCAAATTTCTAGTGATCAAATCTAAACTCCTGCTGATATAATCTTTGATTAGTGTGGGGGAAGGGAATCATTCTGGTGTTGAATGTTGAACCCTCAGTACTGTATTACCATGTTAATCTTGTGCTGCATTTCTGATCTATCCTGTGATAAAATAAGCATATCTTTATTGATTAGGAAAAGGATAAAAAATGCGGCCATCCACACTTCAGCAAGCAATTTCTCTATCATGTATAATTTAGTTTTATTAATGTGGACATTAAATTGACACAAACTTTTATTCCAGCTATGAATGAAAATGGTTGTACTAAATAAGGAACAAAAGCCAATGTGGCTTGGTTAGCTTTAACTGATCATCTTATGTGAATCCAGCTATTTCACCTTGAACAAATCAGGAATGAGAAAACTATGTTTTAATATAACAGATAAAGCAAATCTTATTTCTTCTTTATTTCTCTGTTTTGTTTTGCTGACTTCGTTACTGTAGTTGCCTTCATTCTCTAGGGCTCTTAAATCCTCAAAAAAAAAAAAAAACCACCATCCCAAATTGGCTTGAAGATCTAAATAGGAGGATTCAGTTCTGTTGATTTTGTCACATAAAACTGAAATATCCAAATGAATTACAAACATTTGGCACTAAACTGTAAATAAAAATCCCTCATATTACTCAGGGTTGCTAAAAAGGCATAACTGTCTTTGGCAATGTGCAGCATATTGATGTAGTAAAGCTAAGGATGTGGAACCAAAAAAATAATCCTATTTTTATGTTCCTTGCCCCCCCAAGTTGAAGTTCAGGGGAACAGCTGGAGATATTTGTTCATGCCAGCTCTGGTGCTGGAGCACAGCTGTGGCTTGTCCAGCATTTAAACTCCTTCCATTAAACTCTTGTAGCCTTCAAGCAACACATATTTTCTGCCAGAGATTACTAACGGTAGGATTCAAGAAGACATTTTAAAAGCTGTTATCAAATCTCAAAATCTAATAATACAATAAAAAGATACAGAGTTTCATGTTACCCTGCCATTTACACATCTGTGGAAGTGAACTCCCTTTAGCTGGATATAATCAAATGGAAGCTGGATGAACATCTGTTGAGGGTGCTGTAATTTGCACAGAGTAGGGTTGGATTTGATCATCTAAATGTCCCCTTCCAGCTTGATGATTCTATCGAGCCAACACTGACTTTAATTTGACAAAGCCCTCAGCAAAGAGTCTTCTGGAGGCCATATCATTTAACTGCTTGAGGGCAAGGGGGGAAATCTGATACAGTGGTAATGCAAGACCTATGCAGAAATATCAGGCCTTTATTATGTTTTCCTCAATCGCTGGACAAAGACTAGGTTTTACTATAGGAGTGAGTTATTGAGAGGCAGGGCTAAATGTTCTATTCAACTTTATGTGTGAGGAGTATCCAGTAACTCCTGGACACACAAGTGGGCCGTAGTCTGTCCATGGACAATGTCCTTGGTACTTGCCAGGTTCTTTTATTTTTATTTCAAAAATTGCTTTAATTGAAACAAATAGAAAGTGACCAGAATATAAAGCAATGTATTATCTTCAAACGTAGTCTGAAATTCCAGCAATATCTCTAATTATATGTAGACTCACGGACATTATTTTTCAAAACAAATAATTTGAAACATGAACAGTTGCATCCCAGGACTTTGTTTGGAAATGTGCCTGCCTATCTGCTAAAAAAAAGGTAAAGGTAAACTGACACCGTGAGTTTGACACCTTTGTCCTGGATGTTTAGGAGACCTGGTAATGGATGACTTCACCATCTACTTAATGATCACAACTTGTAGCAACCAACAATCTCTTATGAAATGGGTAAATGTATAAGAGGGGATGTTTGTTATATTGTAGCCTGCCCCAAAACACCATCAGTCCTGCCTAGGTCCTGAATTGGTTCAATTCAAGAGAACCATTGATGGCCTCCTGATGGCCTACTCAACTACAACTTTATTCTAGGAAATGAATAACAGAGTTGGAAAGAATCTTGGAGGTCTTCTAGTCCAACCCCCTCACAAGTATTTTTATTTATTTATTTATT
>JAEANM010006142.1:0-18868 GCA_017656035.1 Myanophis thanlyinensis
CATCCAACTCCCACCTTCCCAACTACCCTTAACTATTTTTCTAACCCCCACTCTCCCTTCCTACCTAACTTACCCGCTGTTGCATAAGCATTTCACTGCATATCATACCATGTATGACTGTGTATGTGATCAATAAATTTGAAATTGAAAAAAAAAATGAAAATTGATACACATTTGCTATCATCATTCTTCACCCTGGTTCAAAGGTGACAGCAGCTGTAGTGCTGATTTATTTATTTATTTGTACAGGCTTAATAGAGAGACAGAATGAAAAGGATGCATAGATCTCCATAAAAAGTCTTGTCTAGGGTCATTAGTGCTCAGAAATGTTGCTTCATAATTTAAATTTGGGAAATGAATACAGTTCAGAAAGGACAGAAACACAACTGAGATACAACTATTATCTGTAAAACCTTTCACCTTATACTGTACATAAAGTAATATTTCAAAAACATGAGTCCTCTTTCAAACATGACAGAAATACTCTGATGGGTTTCTTCACATTTGGTGTAAAGTAATAAATTTCTACAATGTGGACATGGTTCAAATCTTTACATATCCGTGATTAAATTCAAAGATATTCCCCATCATCTGAATCAAATGAAATTTTGGAAATGGTGGTCATGGCTTGGATGTCATTTGGTAAACCTGGGCCAAGGCTGAGATCCAATGGCTATATGGCTCTTAATACAGTATATTCAGATAAAAAAGCTGGTAAAGAAGCTGGGTATTTTCTTTGACTTTTGATTTTTATCTTTAAACTTATTCTGTAGGGCAAAATACATTTCCTTGCCAAATATGTTGACCTACAATAAATCAGTAAGAAAAGAATAGTTTTATGAATTAATAAGAAAACGGGAGTTTTGCTATGTTTCTCATCTGCCAATAATTGTCTCATTAATTATTCCAGTGTGAGTAGCCATGAAAAATTAGTTGAAAAGCTTTAGTTAGTTCAAAATATATCTGCAATGACTTTAATAGATACAGCTTATTCAGAGCACATCTTACTTCAACTAGTTCTTTGCTGATTGTGTAGCCCAACTCGAAAGTGCCAAAGAAATTGGAATTTAAATTTCTACAGTATTTCTATCTCCATATGCCTGCCTTTTCATTAGGGCTTGTTCCTCACTCAAGCATTTTGAACACTGCCCAATGACTTATGTGACAACAGATCCTCTGATAATCTATTCTTAAAATTTTGCATTGGTGGAAATTAGTTGAAGGACCAACAATAGTTCTGTAATAAAAAAAGAAAAAACCTAGCAGAATTGGAGGGTAGAAAAGATTGATTTTGCTCCAAAGGTATCTCAGTTGTAGCTCCAAAGTAAATATGAAGTTCACATTTTCAGGTTCTTGAAATATGGATTGCAACATTTGTTATATGTATGTGCAGGAAAAATGTTTTTGTTTAAGAAAAATTACTTGTAATATTTACACTTGAAAAAACTGTGTGCAATGTTTATTTGGAGAACTGTTTATGAAAAGCCTATACACAAGCATAAATAAATTAAGAATTTTTTTTTTAATTGTAAAGGTAGAAATCCCTTTATTGTACATCAAGTATAGCCTTTTCTTAATCTTTGAGGTTTTCCCTTTAAAATAGAAGTAATTAATTCAATAGATCAGGAGCACAAACTTGTCCGTTAAGTAGACTGAAAATTGGCGGGGTCTACTAATTAAAACTTGGCTTGAAGGTTATTTGACAATTATTAATTTCAAGGTAAAAATATGTGGATTTACTACTAATTTTGAAGTAGGTTTGCATTAATTTAGCATTGACTTAGCACATACTCCACATTAAAACAAGTAAAAAGAGACAATTATTGTTTCCAGCGGTCCTTCACATTTGATATAGGGACACCATGAACTATAATTTGTATTTCTCAGGCTATTCTTCCCAAAACATGATAATACTTTTGAAGTGTCACTGAGTAACTCAGGCTCTGCTTCTGGCTCAGTTCTCACTGCATTCTAATGACCTTGCATACTTAATCATAATTGAGAGTCAAGTGACTTTTATGAGACATGAATTTTAATTAGAGTTCACATTAACAGGGAAAGTACTTTGTCTAGAATTCCTCCAATTGTGATAATTAATTGGCTGTTATGAGTAAACCTCCTGTCTTACTGAGTCTGTTGCGCAATGCCTTTTCAAGCATTTATTAAGATATTTTAAGATATCTATCAGAGAATCTACATTCTGTTTTTAACCATAGATATTGGATTACATCCTATTACGATAAACACATAGTTCAATGGACTCTACAAGACAGGGGAGTTTGTTAAAGAATAATGCCATTAAATTATATATTAGTAGTACACATATTTTACGCATTGTACATGTAAGAACAATGGGATTTTATGCATGCATATTTTACGTATTTCATGTGTGTGTAATGTGAATTGGATTTTAGGCATGAGCTATGCAAATTGACTGATTTGGTCTGATGTTATCCAAGGGCCTTTCAATCAAGGAATCATTTTGTTGAATGAATCTGAGGGATTGCAAGGCCAAACTGAGTAAATCCAAGTTTAGTTACTTATGTAGTATTTTTCATAGCATTATGATTGTGGAGGTTTGTATCTCTTCTTCTTGCAGTACAAAATTCAGATTAAAATAATGTTATGTTTTTAGTAATAAAGAGGAAAGAAAAAATGCTTGTTGCATCTGGGAAGGAAATTTATCCTTTGGCTACCAGATCTAGGATGCAAAGTTAGTGTATTATGTATTTCTTCCATCTTGCAGATTTTGACATAATCATGCAGATTTTGACATAATCTTGCAGATTTTGACATCCCAGACCTTGTAAGCCTTTGCATCAAATACTTATTTACTAATGAGAACTGATAGCACTGTAAAATATTTATTGAATGAGATACCATGATGAAAACCTCTGAAAAAAGTTTCACTAAAAAAATGTAAGTAGGATTAGTGTTAAATATTGGATCTGTTCACCTTTTACAGAACTGCTATGCAACACATGGGTGCAAGTATTTTCTAGACCATTAAAGCAACCTTTCATTTGTACAGGGACATGAAGCTGCTTCAGAAGTTGCCCTGATGTGTCCACACATCTGTGACTAAACAGCTATTTTCTTACACTAGGGAAAAATATGAAGCTAAGTTACTGGAAACAGCCAATTGTAGCTTCTAAAGCAACAATGTCAGGCTGGGAAAAGAGGCAGCTGCTGTAATGATTCGCAGAAGGCTGCTTTGAAACTGTTTCTCTAGGTTGGGGAGCATCTACTTTGAAGAATTTACACAGCTGTATTAATGTATTAATCTGAACATGTTGGGAAATCACATTTTGTAGAAAACCATAAACTGCTAAAATCATAAGGCAATAATTTTCAATCTACTCCAGTTCTCCCAAAACAGCTTGAAACTAATGCAGTGCTCATTATCATCATGGCCACCTAAATGTAAAATGCTGGGCAAGAAGAACACAGCTTTTAGTCACCCCTCCCCAATTTTCATGGCTTGTTGTGGGCATCTGGCTAGTAATTCTGAGAAACAAAAAGGTGCAATGGTTATTGGGGAGGGAGAGATGCGAAGGCATTAAAACACCTATCCTTTGTTAAACTGAAGAGCATCTCAGCAAGATGAAGGGGGAAAGCTAGCCTTCAGGGACTGAAAAGAAGCTATCCCTGAGCCAGGATCCTATGTAAAGTAAGAGCTTTTGCCAATGGAAAGCTCCTGCGTTCACAAGCTCTCCTGAGCTGCAGTGCGTTAAAAGGGAAGTCGCTCCAAGAGTCCTTTCCAACACAATGTAGACTAATTGGAAATACATTAGCACAGATGTCTACTGCTGGCTTTAAGAATGCACTTGCATGAATGCCAAGTCTACAAGCACATCCGGAGTGTAGACCATGATTGGGATATTTAAAAGTCCCTCAAATCTCCCTAGCATTTCTCTGATGTGAGTTTTGAAAGAAAGATTGTGACCTTTTATTTTCTACATCAAGAAAATATAGTTCAGCCCTTTAAATAATTAATGGAGTAATTAGCAGTAGAAAGTTCAAGGCGAGACTAAGCAAGCAAAAACCACCTTAGGTGTTTGAAATTATTTTGAAGCCAAATAAAAATGATTAGATCCTAGGTATAGCAAATGGAAAGTGTTAAGTCCCAGTGACTTGCAGCATTGATAGGAGCATCAAAATCTATAAATATTAACTCAGCTTTCTTTAAAGTTAATAATATTTCCCAGGTAAAGATAAAAAGGAAGGAACCTGCATTTTGGCAAAGAAAGATAAAGCAGAAGAGAAAGGACTGAGAATCAATAGACAAAACATACCTCTTTTTGGTAAAGGGGCTTAACAGGATCTGCTTTTGAACATTGGCTGTTAAGTCACATGTATGCAGATGTAATCTTTTTCTTTCTGGGCCACATATTTATTTTCATCAAGAAATATATAACAAAGCCAAGCAAATGTGTTAAAAATTAATACCTCACCTCCACAAACACAAAGTGTTTGTAGGGAACATCAAAACTTCTATTTGCAGTAATAGACCACTTGTGATCACGGAGTTCCCCATCTCTCTACAGTGTCATCAGGCAAGATATATCATTTTTGTCATTTCCTTCATTTGATGTGAAATGATAAATATACAACAGGAATTGTATCTGTTTCACTCACAGTCCATAGCAAGACGTTCCACTAAATCAGTGGTTCCCAAAGTGAGTGGTACCTCCCCCTGGAGACCAATGGGATGACTTAAGGGGGCGTTAAGAGGTAAGGGGGACAGCAGGGGGGCACTAAGAGGCAAGGTGGGTGCTAAGAGGAAGAGAAAGACCTGGCTGCAAAACTTTTCTAACTCTCTTCACAGCCAAGCAGCTGCAACAGCCTGGCTGAAAGTGAGTGAGAGAGTATCTGTGTGTAAAATGGCCAGTTTCACCCAAAGGAGTTTTTGTTTCAGGTGGGTGTTCTAGCTTTAGAAAGAGAGAGCAAAAGAGGAAGGGAAGGGATAGAAAGAGAGAGAGAAGGGAGAGAAAAGAAAGAAAAGGGAAAGAAAGAAAAAGGGAGAAATGAAGAAAAGGGATAAACAAAGAAAGATGGATGGAAGGAAGGGAAAGAAAGAAAGGGAGAGAGAGGGAGGGAGGAGAAAATGAGATATAGTTGGATGGATGAATGGATAAATAAGATACATGGAGGAAGGGAGAGAGAGGAAAAAAGGAGAGGAAGGACCACAAAACCTTGCTTCAGAAGACTCTGAAATAGCACAGCAATCTAGGGCTGTATGTATGTATCTATCCATCCATCCACCATTCATCCAACTATATCTCATTCACTTTCTCCTCCCTCTCCCGCTCTTTGGCATCAAGTTGGCCATGCCCACCCAATCACATGACCATCATATGACCAAGTCACGCCCACCATCACATGACCACCGAGCCACACCCATCAAGCCATGCCCACAGAACCTGTAGAAAAAAAATTCCAAATAATGCTATTTATAAGGGGTGGGGGTGGGAGACACCAAGGATGAGTTTGTAGTACCAAGGGGGCAGTGGACTGAAAAAGTTTGGGAACCACTGCACTAAATGGACATCCCACTGTAATGTGATTTTAGTATAATGCTCTTCATTTCATTTTTATTCTAGTTTGTTCCTTATGTATTATCTTTGTGTATTTAAAGGTTCAGTCCAATAATGAAATGTATCATTTAATTAAAGGAAGCCAATGTTTTTATAGATATATAACACCTAGAAATATAGGCAGCATGACTCTTTTAACCAAATAAAATGAAATTAAGAATCACACAGTTTTAAACTGAAAAACTGAAAAGTTTTGCAAAATATGCATAATATTGTTCAAGCAAAACTGCACTTGTATTTACTTGAATCAAGTTGTTTTTTAATAAAGGCCTCAACATGGCAAAGTTTAGAAATAGGTAGTAGTATGCATGCACAGAATACAACAAAAAGTCTCTTATAAAACAGCTGTTATCTTTGCAATGTTTGTACAAAGGGAATAGAGCCATCACAAACGTATTTAATCTGTTAGATTAATAGATCATGACAGCTAAAATCAGCAACATGTAGCCAAAGAATGAAAAGCCCTATAATTCTCTGAATACCAGTGTGAGAAATATTTTGTGCCTTAAAGTTGTTCAGAAGATTCCATGGGTGGTTATCTTTTAACATCCTAAACAAATTACATGACATCTTTCTGTCACAATTAAAAAAAGGCAAATATTGTATTCATTTTGTTTGTTTTTTTCCTTTTTATTCTTCATAACAACATAAAATAAGCTAATACCAGAGAAAGTGCTGGAAACTGATTACATTTTTACACTCTCCTTAATTGAGAATGTGAGCTTGAGGTTTGTTGAAGAAGTTTTAAATTTGATCCACACTTGCTTTTAAATAAATGTGTTGATTCATATAAAAGAATGAAGACTTGTTTGCTGTAATGTTTCTGTGAAAGGGTTGAGTTTCCTCCCTCTTCCTAAGAATCTGGTTCTCCATGTGTGTGCTTATGGCTTTTTGCTCTCCTGACAACATAGGAAAACTCATCATACACAAAGTGTGTCTGTGACTGATTAAAGAAATACATAAAGTTGTGTGCAGGCTTGGCAACGCCTTCTTAGAATCCAAGTGTTCAGGAATGCAGAAGAGGCCTTCTCACACATCTGTTAAGCTCTCACCACTTGAAAGTGGTATATCACTAAATTCACTAAGATTTTACTAAATATGAAGAAATTTTACATGGTATATATGTTTAGTATAGCTTGGACAATCACTGAATCTCCAAAACGGAATAATCTGTGCTCATGCAGGCCATTAGATGTTTTCTATAGTACTCATAGCTTCTTTGCAACCTAAAGCTAATTGGAAAAGCAAGTTATGTTCGATTGTGAAATTAGCTCCTCTATAGTTTTAAGGTTCTGAAGTGAATTTCTAATGAGCACGAAGAGAGTAAACAACCCAATCATACTTCCACAATCTGAAACAAAAACAAATTCACACACTGTACTACAGTCTTCAGACCATATAATGGAAAAGTGCAGATATTGTCTTCAGTAGATTAAGTAAAACCAAAGAAAAAAATTCATACAAAATAGATTGCCCATATTCACACTACAAAGGATTTCTTCAAATTTTTAACAAATTCAGTGTGTGTTATATCAGCAGCATTGTTGCAAATTGTACGGTAGTGCAGGTTTTTTTTTTCTTCATAAAAATACCATACAAATGGTCAGTCAAGTCATCAGCAAAAGAAAGACCCAGATAACCACCAACCAAATTGAAAAAATATCCAGAGGTAATGCTGATGCCAAAACAATTATAATACTGTTGGTACATAGAAAAGTAATCCTTATATTTTATACATTTATACAGTATACAAAAGATTACAGTGGATTATGCCACAGTCTCCCTTATGCCAATATCTATTTTCTTTGGAAGAAGTTCTTTCCTTTCATCCATGCTTGCTAAGGAGTTTCGGCAATTCTGCCCATCCATATATAACTTTGCATATACTGGATTCGAATAATTCGTTGGCTGAAAACAGACAAACATATTAACTGTTATTTAGACAGCTGTAAATCCCCTGAGTGAATGCTAATCAGAAAAAGAACATGATATGCATACATTTATCTAAATTTGATAAATAAATAAAAATACATCACAAGACACAAGGATTGATTTTTAAGCCAAGGAATAGAGGTTGTTATAATATTTCATCTGAGACTCTTTGTACATCAATGATGACATACAACAAGGGAGAATCTAAATTTATCTGGAGCAGAGGAGGGGAACATCATAAATGTCCCAGCTGATTATTTGATTTCCTTTACAATAGACATACTTTCTTTATGGTCCATGAAACACTGTTTATGCTTGACAAGTCCCAAAGGATTCTCATCTGGAAGGTGATTAAATAAGTTTGTTCTATTCCCTAGCAGAGATATTAACAAACACCAGCTATGTAAACATTAAGGGGAGGGGTCTAGATGGGTTCCCATCCCTGAGTCAGATGTTGATTGAAGCTTGAAACATGCTATTAAAACATAAAGTTCACTGTTTAGTCTTTATTACCAAGGCAAAACAGTAATGGTTTAATTTCCAATATACTTATAATGGTTTATTTTAGACCCAAGTTCTGTTTTAGCCTAATCTGGAATTAGCAGTTGTATCACCAAGCTACTGTTAAATAAAATAGACAGACAGGAGCAAGTAACATCAATTGACATGTTCTGGCTATCTTTGGATTACTGTGTATATTTGTATTCATACATATTATGTGCAAATTTTAAACTTAGTGCATTTAGACTTACAAGGGCACATAAAAAGGATGCTCAAATGGAGCTTTTCCCTTACAAGTGGGCTATTGTTAGAAGTATAGCAGAAAAGCAGTATCTAGGGCAATGTACATAAAAGGCTGAGTAGTGATGCAAGGAGCAGACGGAAAAGCAATTTTTATTTGGATTATATTGGTAAAATCCAATATTGTGCAAAGAGCTTGAATAATTAAACTTTCTCCTTGCCTACATCTCCCTTCGGCTTGAGTACCACTAAAAATTCCTGTTTGGGGAATCAATAGAACATAGACTGTGCAACTATACAGCAGTGAGAAGGGAAACTGTAAATTCAAGAGTTTAATGTGACTGCTACAACATTCCTCTGCCTAATATGAAGTAATTTACCTGGTTTATTGCACCTTTGAAACTTATGACTTCAACCTTCTCAAATAGATTGTAGGGGAAACAAAGGGCTTCATGGTGAAGAACATGAAAAATGTGAGTTTATGTTTAATTTATGAAATGTTGCATTTTGTTCTAAATGTTTGTTTCTATGAACAATAATTTTATGAAGCGTTAGTATTGGTTCTGATAGCTATATCTCTCCTACAGACACGGAGGCAATATAGCTCGTAATATAAATTGATGGAAAACAAAAACTACTATATATATGTTCTATTTAGATTTCTTGTGTGATAAAATTGGCAACCAGAAACAAAATGGAGGACATGAGGGCTTTTGGTCTGACCCAATTTAACTATCTGTCTGCCCTTATTTTATTTTCTGGTGGTCTATTGTACATCTCTCAAAGGATACTGTTCAAAAGCATCTGGCTAGATGCATAATTGAAATAATTCTGTTGTATGCCCACTTAGAATACAATATCTGATACCAGAAAAATTAAGATCGATTGAAATTGCTCCTGGCCAAATAAATGAATTGGCTTCCGAAAAACATTTTGCTGATGAGCTCTTTTTTCAGTCATAAACCTAGCCAGGATTTCAGTCTAGAAGGTCTGCCACAAATCGTTTCATATTCTTTATTGTGCTTAAATGAGTTCACTTTTCTGGTGATCTTAAGAGAAAGAGAAATCATGATTCAAACACTGAGATAAACAAAGGTTATCCTGCTTTTAAGCCTACCGAGAGCTATGTTGGAAAGATTCATAGCATGAATTCATGATTGAATTCACATTTTCAGTCTTCAAACCCAATTATTGTCATTATTGCCACATGTAACAGTCCTACTTTTCCATGCATCCATACTAAAGAATAAATAGTATTAAATATGCATAGAATTAAGATCCATTCTTGATGGGTGTCATGCAGTATAATATTGGCTGGAATACAATAATTCATGGTCAGCATAAAACCATAACAAAGTCCCTTACATTAATCCAATCACCCACTCTTTATTTTGTAAAACATTTTCCAGTATTTTTTTTAATGAAGAGTCATTTTGCAGAATTAAATACATTCAAAATTATTTTCAGTTACAGAAATCATGTAACACATATGAAAAATGGAGTATATAAATACATGCATCTTTGCCAATGAAGATGATTTTAAAACAGTTTAAAGATTTTTCAACACATTATTTAGAATTAATGGATGCAAATGAGTAAACTGAGAACATTGTTTCATTACCTTATTTTAAAACATATTTTGAATGTCATTTCAGCGCATCTATTTTTAATTGCATATATTGTACTCATGAAATTATATCAAAACTAAACATATTTATGAACATGTAAGGTTCAAATGCTTTTAGACTGCCATCATGTCATCTCTGGGAGAACATTCAAGAAGTCAAAGGCTTTTCATATTTATTTCCCTGAAACTAAAATGGAAAAGAATCCTGCCAATGCAACATATGTTCTTGCACCTTAAACCTTTGGAAAAGATTGAACCAATAGTTCCCTAGTATTAGACAAAGTTAGAATCCCAAAAAGATAGTATTCTGGAGAATTGTCCATCAATCACAATACTGGGAGTTCTATGGCAACAATGGAGCCAACATTGTTTATTGTTCAGATGGGAAAATGGGTAGAGATGGAAAACCTGAAGAAGAAAGAGTTCTGCTCTTTTCTTCTTTTCATCTTACACAAGTTTGATATCTTTTCAGAAATAAATTTTGATACTGTTTTCCCTGAAGGAAGAATCTTTCTGTTAAGAAATAAAAAAATGAAAAGCTATATGAAACTAAATCCAGTACACCCTTCCAATATAGTATAATTTGTATGTTTTGACTTTGGGAGAAAATCATTACTAAAGCTGCATAGCAAAATATCACCAAACTATAAAGTGGTGTGCCATGGCATATTCTTGTTGCCTTTTGAGGAACAAAGTAGATGTGATGTTAATTATGGGCATATAATTAATGTGTAAGTTGAGTATGTTTGTGTTATGTAAAGTAATAGAAGTATCATATCTGGGCTGCAAAAATTTGGGATGGCCTCTAGACTCTAACAGAAATCTATTTTTTTGCAACCCAGATACATCCTTATTTTACATTAAACAAACACACACAACTTAATTATATTCCCATAATTAACACCACATCTACTTTGTTCCTCAAAAGGCAACAAGAATATGTTGCCTAAATGTAGTAGACCTAGTTAATAGGCAAAATTCATTATTCAGTCAATATTTCTGACATATGTGAGAAAGCATAGAAAGATTTGTAACTGTTGGAAGAGCACTGTGATAGAATGAAGATAGAAAATGAACGATTGTTTCTCACCCCTGCTGTTAAAGGTCCTTTCAGATCAGAATTTAGGTAGATGGGTGGTGCCGTGTGGGGGAGCTTGAAGACTGTGGGACCTCCCCCTATGTATCTGCCCTGCATTTGAATAAAGCATATTTCAAAGTTTATTTTCCGATTTTAAAATAATACATCTCCCCCCTCCAATCTGAAATGTAAATGAGCAAATAGTGAGTGAAAACACATATTGTAACTTTTTTCTCCTTACAGAAACAAATAAAATAACGAAGTTTTTTCTTAGATTACTTAAATTACATTCAGAAAGATATTCATACTGGAAACATAAAGGGATCAAGTTAATTTTCATTTTGTGAGGAATGTAGGAAGAAAACAAAGTACTGTACAGTATATTCTCCATACTTGACTAATTAAAAAATACCATCATATCTAATCCATTACTCAGCTACTGTTTTGGAATGGGGTAACATAGGCTTTGTATTAGTGAAAGTCGACCTTTCAGGAATTCCTAGATTATTATTTGGAAAAGTTATGATTATTTGATTATTATTTGGAAAAGTGGGAAGTCCTTTCTCTGCTCCCCCATCCCCCTGAAAGATCACCACTTGTAGGATTTGAGTGTTCTCTTTTGCTAGTATATGTCTTCCTCTTGTCTAGCCATGAATGGAACTATGGAACATCTTGCCTCTAGAAACTGTGGGTACTTCATCATTGGTGGCTTTTAAAAAGAGACTGGACAGCCATTTGTCTGAAATGGTATAGGGTCTCCTGCTTGATCAGGGGCTTGGACTAGAAGACCTCCAAGGTCCTTTCCAACTTTGTTATTTTGTTATGACTGCTTGTTCCCCTCAGTTTGGAAAAAATGTTTCTTTGATGTTACAAAAATGAAGGGGAGGGAGGAAGGAAATTTCCAGCAATTGTGTCTGTCATCATGTTTCCCAGAGTTCTTTATTAAATGGAGACCCATAGAACTTCAGGGACACCACCTGCTTCCTATGATCAGGCCCTAATGCTACCATTTTCCTCATCTGTAAGAATTATTTTATTAGAAACTCAAGTACATTTTTTAAAAATAAGGATAGTTGCAAGATAGTGTTTATGTGTACCTGAAAATATATCATCTGTGTATCATCTATTTTACTTTTATTGCTTTTAAAATAATAGAAAAAGGAAAGAAGAAACATGGCACAATGATATATATATATTATAAATAAATATATGTGCTTAAAAATAAGTGAAAAAATAAGTGAAGAAATATACTTTATACCACATATGCAAAGACAATTGCAGCAGTACCATTCAGATCACTGCATCAGAGAAATAGAAACAGTACAGAGAAGAAATGAACACAAGCTCACTGCATCTGCCACTGTTTGTGTTTAACAAAATGCTGAAGTGTATTGCCCACTTAGTTTAGAAAACCAAGGAATTATAATATACTATGACAGAAATAATGTACATGTATAAGAAACCTTTTATTCTTTTGCATGCATAATAATAGAAATCAGGATTGCCCTTCGTATTTCATAGGCAGTAGTGGTTTCTTACTTCGGAGAGCATAACTGAAGATACTGATACTACAAAACATGAAAATAGATATTATCTCAGATTATTTAAAAATAATTTAAATAACTTTAAGGATGATAGATCCACCACTGCCTGTCGTCATTGTAAGCTAAATATTTTCTTTGTCATGTGGAATATTTCTTTTATTAGTAGATACTGTGAAATACAATAACTTTCACTCATTGTTTGTGAATTTCCTACAGGAAATTCCTGGACAATGAAGTTAAAAGTTATTAGATTATTAAATCTGTTCCTATTACTGAGGAACAATAATATTGTATTACTATTTGTACCCTACCAGTTCATATCCATTCTTATGTTTATACATTATGGTTCTGCCTACTTGCTGCCTTGCAACTATACTTGTGCTGTCATTGAAGAATCAATTAAGGATGGTGTTCTTCTGCTTGGGTAAGTGGAGAACTGGAAGTATAATCCAGAGGAACAAGCTGCCTTGAAATAAACTGGACTTGCAATTGCAAAAATACAAGTATTTCAAGCACTGCTTTTTAAATTGCATGCTTTAAATCACTGGATGGCCCACAAAAATACATTTATAGAAGGGTAACCAACCCAGGCAATGCTATAATTTAAAATGTGGTGTCTTATTCTACTTTTAAAAAAAAATGTAATATAGAACTATTACACAGATCACATCTTTATTTGAAGAGTGCAAATCCCCACATTAGTTTATTGGTATGAATAAACCATCATATATAAGGCATAAATGCACTGGATATAATAGACGATTCTGCAAATGAAAGGGATTGAAGTATTTTAAAAGATGGCCCTACGCCTCTACCTGATCTCTACTGGAAGAGTGTAATCTTTGATGAGAGCAGCTGGAAGGACAGAGGGAATCAATGAACACTGCTAAAACATGAAAAACAGTTGCAGGAATTGGGTATGTTTACTTTAATGAAAAGAAGGACTAGAGATGACATGATAGCAGTGTTCCAATATCTCAGGGGCTGCCACAAGGAAGAGGGGGTGGGGTTTCCAACCTATTCTCTAAAGCATATGAGGGCAGGACAAGAAACAACGGATGGAAACTAATCAAGGACAGAACCAACCTAAGAACTAAGTTGTGGGTGTTCCAACACTGGAGATTTTAAAAAAGATATTGGACAACCACTTCTCTGAAATTGTATAGGGTTTCCTGTTTGAGCTGGGGGGTTGGGCTAGAAGACCACCAAGGTCCCTTCCAACTCTGTTGTTCTGTTATTCTGTTGGTTCCTCTTCCATCAGTAAAAGCCTCTGCTAGATCATAGCTTTTCCCCTTACCAAAAGATTCCTTCCATTCATGTATAGGCAATTTTGGATCTTATTCCAGCTCAGTAGTTCACTGCCATGGAGAGCATGACTGAGGAAGCAAAGTGACAGATATTTAATTTACCTTTTCTCGATTTAATGTGAACTCTGAAAGATTCCTCTCACTGTGATTATGCCCCACTTCATACATGTTGTATGATGGGTTTCCAATTTCTACATTGAGTCCTCCATTTATTATTGGTTGTCGTCGGATGGTTTTTGTCCTACAATATATAAGAGGAAAATAGGAAATAAAGTTGTATAAAATAACACATGTTAAAATAGTCTTCTAAAAGCTCCCAAGCTATGTCTGAAAGACAATATTGTGGGGGGAAATGCAAATATTTACATGCTACTGATATAAATGCTCATTCAATGATAACATTGGCAGAAAATTGTCCCTTGGCCTTCCCTTTCTTCAGGGCAGTTCCTTGGAGTTTGGTTTTTAAGAAGTTTTTTTTTTCTATTTCTTAAGTCTCCCTGAGTAGCATCATTCCATTTCATGGAATTCATAACTCCCTTCATAATGATGATTCTATTTTCAATTGCCTGTTTGATGTATCCATTAGATATCTAACTGCCATATCAAACTCAAACTTAACAAAATACTTTTCTTTTTTTAAAAAAACTCTCTTTAATCTCTGTCCATAACTTTTGCCAATGTAATATTTTTCCTTGCAGACAAGCTGTGCTTTATGTTCCTGCTGCTTCAAAGATCTATAAAGGGAAATAACTTTTCCAGCTAGTAATATAAATTAAAATAAATTTTCCTTTCAGTTTGAGCATGATATCCATCAGTCTGTCCTCTGACCCACCCATCCTTCATATTTATACTGCTGCCCATCTCACAAAATATAACTCTGGGTGGTATACATTAAAATCCCACTGTAAAACAGCAATATAAAAACTGTTAACGTTAAAAAAATATGATTAAAAAGGCAGGAAGATGGCAATGGATATTAAAAGCAATGGAACAGGTTCAGCAACTCACAATTGGTTTGGGATTTCCAGGCCTGATGACAGAACTAAATTTTGAGGGAGTTACAGAAAATTAAGAGGGGTGGAGACAATCTCACTTCAGGGAGAATTATTTCCATTAAGGCAATTTTTGGAAACCTCTTTGTCGTATTTATGAAGTGATTTTTACCAAAAACTTAGCAAAGGCTTAATAATAATAATAAGACAAATACTTACCTTCGCTTTCTTTTACAGAGGAGCAAACCTATTACCAAAGTAGTAATCAAAGTCACCAAGAGGACCAGAGGAACAATGATTGCAATGCTTCCTACAAGAAATAATAGAAATACCTCTGATGACTATGAAGCTAAAACTGGGAAAGCTAACTTTGAAAAATACATCATAATTTGTATAGATCATATCATGTTTTAACAAACATATGAGTAAATAGCATTAAATATTGCACTATATCTGAAGAGTTGTATGACATATCAGGTTTCAATATTAAATTACTTTATTGCATTGTTACCATAGTTTGCCTGCCTACTATTTCAAAATACCACCTCAAGGCCCCTTTTAATAAAATAAGTATTGAATACATCAAATTCATTGTGTTTATATCTGACAATCTTCTCATCACCCTACCTTTGTGAATAAATCTGTCAATGAATTTTCTATTTCATTAGTTTGTCATAGCAGAGCACAAGACTCCCGATTAAAGCAGTGTGGTTTTGCCATTATATCAGTTTTAACACAGCATAAACAGAGAATAAAACATCCCATCTGTCAAGCATAGAATGCATTTTGATTTATAATATAAAGAAACTCTTAATTTGGCTCTTGAGAGTTAATAAACCAGGCAATGCAGCACTTGGAATGTTAAGACAAAAAGATATTTCAGGGGATTCAGGGGCCCTCACATAAAATCTATTTCCAATTACTTACATCAAATATGTATCTTCCTAATAAGTGGCACTATGCCAGGAAAAGATGTATCTGTTTAGGAAACTGTAAATAATGCTACTGTACATGAGCACTCCCATGGATTTGAATACATGTTTTTGCTTTGATTCATGAAATTATACAAAAGACATATTTGACCATTAACTATCAGAAAATATTTGAATGAGACACATTTTTCTCATTCTACATATCATACTCCTTTTTTTGTGTGTTTGAAGGTTGCTTAATTGAGGCCACCAGTCTCATCCTTTACTGATCCAAAAGTTATCTATGGAGCTAATTCTCAAGTTTGTGTTATATGTCATTTATTACTAAGTATTACAAATTGTAGAATTTAGGAACCACTCTGAAGTCAGAAGGATGATTTAGTCATAATTTAACTCATATTTATCAAAAGGATCAAATTCAAGTAATTATAGATTTCACCCATCCTAATTCTTCCATATAACCACCTATCATTCGTCTTATTAAATAATCATCTTGCATATCGAGACTTTATTCCTTTTCTCTCCCCCGTATGCCTGTAAGTACAGAAATTATAAAGACAGCGAGTTCCACAATTTTAAATATATATTGCCTACAAGAAAAATAATAGTTTAAATGCTGGTATTAATTAAACACAACTTACTTGTACTGATATTATCAGATTTGCTGCTCTTAGGAGCTGGCCTTTCACACTGTGTACCTGACCAGTTTGTAGGGCATCTAAAATAAATAAAAATAACATGTTAATTCAGAGCAACAGTTTTCTACATGAATTACCATGTTTTTGAGTATCAACTATTATATTAACTTTTGGTAGATAAACATTTAATTTAATAATAAACATATTTTATTAATTACCATAAAATTAGAACAAAATATAAGTACAACCTATTATAAAGGTCTTTGTTAGTAGATAATTTTATATTTCAAAACAGAAGTAATCAGAGTTAGCTAAATAATAATATCTGGGTTACACAATGTGTTCAAATTTAAAATGAATTTACTTTCAGTTAATAGCTGATCAAAATGAATTTACTTTCAGTTAATATCTGATCAAAATAGAGTTTATTTATAGTCTGTATTATAATAGTAACAATTACTTCTGTCTTGCATTTGAAAATTAAAAATTAAAATTAAAAAGCCTTATTAAATGCCAATTTTGACAATTTTGGATCCTACTGTCCTGAAATGAACATCTTGTTGTTTCACTTAACATACCCTAGTGCTAGGTTTTAATTTATTAAATAGTTTTATAAAAGCTTTGATTGAAAATTTATTGTATTTTTGAATTTACACTCAATTCTTTGTATTTTAACCATTGAAGAGAGCTTACAGTGATTAAAAATATAGTACAAAACATTAAAAATGCCACTAAACTAACAATCAATTATTAAAATAGTTAACAATTACAGATTTGGCCGTAGAAGTAATATTTTCATTTCCCTAAATACTTAGAGAATAAGAGACAAACAGATCTTTTGAGGTACTGCATTCGAAATGCTGGGAGTCACACAGAAGAAAGTTCTTTCTTGTTGTTAGCCATTCAGGTTAGGCCAGGTCAGTAAACAGATTCCATCAGTTTGATTGGAACTATATTAGTTTATTTACTGTATATGGTAACAAAACCCTGAAAACCTGATTGTATTTTGTCTTCCTTCCCTCTTATACCCTTCCGAATTAGATACAGCCAGTCTGAGCTTCTTTCATATAATTTCTTTTTTTTTCCTGGGCTTATAGCATCCTTTTGGATTTGTAATTATTTCAGCATAGGTTCGATTACCACTACCCCAAGTCATGTCTATGGGTCTCTTGATACCTGATAACTAGGCTTCCATCTTGAGAAAGGTGTATTCTGCTGATCTAGGGAAATATCAGGCGTCTCCAAGACTGGACGAGTTATCATTTAGTTTTAATATATTCATTTATTAAAAGCTGTAAAGCAGCACCTACTTACAATCTACCTTCTCTCTTTTAAAATCATGCTTACTGAGAAACACATCTATCATTACGATTAAATGACTTTTTCTTAGAATCTTTTTGTTTGTCTTCACTCACATTAATTATAACCTATATAAATAATGATCTGAAATGTCTTCCGTTAATTAAGTGGCAAACTATTGTCTTTGCATGCTTTGTTTAGCACAGTCAAAGGGATTAGGTCATCAAGAGTGAGGAATAATCACAAATAGTTGGACTGGTTGAAAGCAATTTCCCGTATTCCTAATGAGATGATAGAAGTGCTATGCTGGTATGTCACAACCCTTCAGCTTCATTCTAAAACTTCAATTCTAATTCCTTTAAACTTAATATAAAGCCTTTGATCTGGTTTCCTATTTGATTTGATTGCTATTACTGATTTTTTTTAAAAATCTTCAAATAGGTCACCATTGATATGTAAGAAAAATATACAAAATAATTAGTGATACACATTTTCTCACTTTTATGGAGAAAATCTATGGTTGCTAAGAGTTTACATCTATTGGATGGCACATAATCAATTTTTTTCATTTAAAATATGCAGGAAACACCATAATTTTGAACATTAATGCTTCAAGAACATTATGCAACTTTAGAAAAATATTGTCCTTTCTAGCAATTATGTATATTATGTATATACAGGAGAACAAGCTTCACAGAATCTTGCCAGTTTAAATACACATGTAATTTAAAACTTTCTTTAACCAGATTTTCTTCAAAGGTTTTTATATAGCATGACATGTAATAAGTAACCATTACGTAGAAGGTTCATCATATGCAAAACAAACCAACACTATAATGTCAAGGAACAACTTTGTTTAATAACACTCTTATTTTCAATGACAAGAGAATATCACAAATTATTTCATAGAGAAAAAATCTGCCTTAATGGCACAAAGTGAAAAGCAAAACAAAAAGTGTGTGTGGGAGGGAAAGGAAAGGATTTATACTGCTATTAGACAAGCATGCCATCTGATTGTCATATCCTTAAAAAGTGGTTGTCAGATCCCCACCATGAATCTGCCATTCTCCTGGGAGGGGGAGAGGGGATCTTCAATGTATTACGTAGTTTATTGCTTTTTTCCTCATACTATGTAACCCTTCACTTTATAACCTTTATCCTGGCACCAAGGCACCCTAACA
>JAEANM010006143.1:0-18868 GCA_017656035.1 Myanophis thanlyinensis
TTTACAGGATTAACCCTGCAAAGTGAGAAAAACAAAACAAAAGGACATTTCTTCTAAGAAAGTGAATTTCACCTCTTTTGTGCTCTCTCACAATGTGTATAACTTTAGCAGGGCACTATAATGTAAGTAATGCAAAGATCTTACCAAAACTCTTTTGGTATATTGAAGACTAAAAGTAACAATAGAAAGAAAAAAACCCATATTTAATGTGTTGAAATTTGGCGTTACAGGATGTGAAAGCAGTCATAACCCATTCTATCCAAAGTGCAATGCATTCTATTGGAGGAGTGCAGGTGTTATTTCCTCTATTTGCACAGTTGGACTATAGGCAATATTCCTCGGATCAACCTGATACAACTCTCTGGTAAGAATCTTTATTCTCACTTCAAATTGCCTTTCATTTTGGATGGTCTAAATGGTAGAGAAAATACTGCATTATAATAGTAAAAGAATTTTTATGCCTGATCTCTGTAGTGATTGCACTAATTTGGGAAATGTTTGTGATGATAGAATTGAAAACAAAACGCATGTTAAAACATAGGCACACACGTATAAATGTATCCGAGATGAAATACATGAGAAGATGTTTTAGCTTTTTTGGGGGGAGAGAGATTATCCCCAAGTAATGTAATTATATTACAGCATGGAGAACATTATTTATATTTTCAAGGTTAGAGCATGTTAAATCTGTTGTGCAGAGAAGACCTTGAGATGAAGTCAGATTATTGACACTAAGTCTTCTACACAAATGTGTACATCATTCAGTAGCTATGTAATTTATGGAGTCAGGGAGGGGGAGATATGAAAAATTCCTCAGGGATGAATTCCTTTCTGTCAAAAGATATACAGGGTTATTTTTTACAGAGCTGCTGGTTCTGGCCAAGGAGAGTTTTATCTTCCTGACCTCAATACTTGATCAGTGAAAAATGTCTTATATGCACAAACTACTATAGGATTGTCAAGAACAATGAGTGTGTTTCCAGGCAATGTTAATTGTTCTGCAGCAATTGACTTATAAATACTTTTAGGATTTAAATGCAATAGCTTTCAAAAGCAGTTGATACTTTTGGTTATTGTACATGTAACATTTTTAATGCGACATATTCTGGACTAGAACATCTTAATTTCCCCAGTAAATTACGCAACAACATAAATTATTTGCTTTGGCTGCAGTAACAATATAAATATAAATCAAAGCTATAACATTTGATTTAATTCACATGTCATGTATTTTACCATTTAAATGAAAACGTTATATTAGAAATGTTATATTAGACATTTCTTTTCTTTATCCTGCTGATTGTCTGTTTTTATTAAGCTGCTTATTTTTCTAAAGTAATTGCAAATGTTGGTACCAAAGCACAACCTTTTTGTTTACCCAAATATTTTAATTAGCCAATGTTATCTGGTTTTCTACTTGCTTTCTTCTATTTTTGTAGTATTATTTCTTGTTTGAATTTTGTACAATAAGCATACCTTCTAAATTGCTCAGCTGTCAGGCTAAAGAGTTGCTTAAAATAGTATTTGCATGTATATAAATTTGAATAGTAAATAAAATTTGAATAATAAATAAATATTATTTTTCTTAATTAGATACTTTTAATTCCATATAGTTTAAAGGCCTAATACTGGATAATATGAACTATATTTCATGACAAAAAAAAATCTACAGAACTCGGTTCTAATCTGCAATCTGTATGTAGTCTGGTCCTCTAGATTTGCTTTGCAGTGTAATGTATTTTAAACATGACTCACTCTGATTCTCAGAGGCAGTTTGTTTTAATATAGGTACATTACAGACTGGATTATGTATTGTGTGCAATAATGAAGCTTCCTGCTAGTACTGAATATTTCTTCAAGGAGGAACATCAATGTTTATATTCATTCTAGTCATCACTCTTTGGGATTGCTATAGAGTGATAGTGGTTACTTGGCAAAGAGGTGGTAAATTATGCAATTGCAGTAATGTTATTTGAAACATAAAAATAATGTAGTCTGCTGAATTTAGAAGAATGATCCAGTATCAATCAATCAACAAAAATGTGCAATCGTACTCCAAACCCTATTTATGCTAATTTTTAATATGCTGCATCAATGCAATATGTTTTTCAGTTCTATTTTACTGGCTTTCATTATGGAGTTGCTGAAGAACTCAGTTGCTATGCAAGAACAAATGCTTTCTTGTAAGGGCTTCCTTGTAATAGGATACAGTCTTGAAAAGGTAAAGAAAATTAAATGTTTTTTTTTTCCTTTGCATTTTAAAAAATATTTTGTCCATGTTCATCATTGCTTAAGTATCTTTTTTTTCCTTCTACAGTCTTCCAAAGCACACATTAACAGAACCGTCTTAGACCTTTGCCTTGCCTTTGCTAAATATTTGAGCAATTTGCATAATGGAGCTCCCTTGCTGAAGCAACTCTGTGATCATATTCTCCTTAACCCTGTAATATGGATTTATACTCCAGCCAAGGTAAGATGCATTCCATTTGTGAACAGAACATAAAATGACTTGATTTTTCTTTTAGCACTAATGTGATATACGGATTCAATAATTTAGATTTATTTCCCCTTTCCTGTGTTATACAGGAAGATATACAGTAGTTTGGAGAAACATAATATGAACCCAAGTTTGCTGTAGTAGTTAAGCAGTCAGAAACCAGGAGACCGGAAATTCTAGTCTTGCCTTGAGCAAAAAGCCCAAGTAATCTTGGATCATTTACTTTCTCTCAGCCTTAGAAAGGAGGTGATGGCAAACCACTATTGAAAAACCTTGCAGTCTCCAAGAATCAGTATAATTGAACAGAAGGGGGGAGTGAATTAATGATACAAATTAGTGAAAAATGTTTCACTTGTGAAACTTTTGTGAGTACACAGCAGCTGTTTCAGGTATTTCATGCTTAAACAAAAGTACATTGGTCTGAGTGTTTTGTTTCATGTAAGTAATTTTAGTAGTAATTTATTACTACTAAATTGAACATTTTAGATAGTCTTTTTTTAAAGAAATTGTCCCTTTCATTAAGAATTTTACCATTTGGCTCGTTGAAGCAAGCTAGTGTGGGCGACTCTCTTCTTCTTGTGATACTTATAAGTAAACAGAGACTATTTCATATGGCTTGGAATATTCTGAGTTTTACTTCAATAAAATAGAACTTTTGAACTGTTTCAAAATTTAGTCTGTGGAAAGCAGATCAGAGAATGAGCTTTGGTGGGTTGCTTTGTTTTGAACTCAAAACCCCAATTTTTCTGTTTTCTACACAAACCCAATATAGACATAATGCAATGATATACCACAATATCAAACCTCTGAAAATCTTTGCAAATGTTATAAATCATATCTATTGGTATTAATTCCAGATAAATAAATGTATAAATAGAGCTTGGGGAGTGCTCATTTCCTTGCCTTTATTTAATTTAATTTCCTTGCCCTATGTATGCAATTTTAGTTACTTTCCTTTGTTGTTGTTTTTTAAATTGGATAATACAGGTTCAGTTGATGTTGTACACTTACTTGTCCACTGAATTCGTTGGCATAGCAAATATATATAATGCAATTAGACGAGTTGGTACAGTTCTATTGGCTATGCATACCTTGAAATATTACTATTGGGTAGTTAATCCTCAAGACCGTAGTGGAATTACTCCTAAAGGTTTAGGTATGTATTTATTTTCTTGTTTTGCAACAATAACACAACATTTGGAACTGTGAATAAATTAGATGCTGAAATAACAATATTTTAAATATTTATAGGATTTAAATGTGTGATAGTGGGTGATCTGTATTCTTTTAAAAGTCTAATGTCATATTTGATTTGTTTTACACACACACACACACACACGCACATTTTATCTCTTATAGCTAGATATATGCAAAACACACATCTTGAATACTAAATATACTAAATGTTGACTACTAAAATACTAAAGTGTTTCAAGAAACATCAAAATGTTAAGTTTTCGTTCTGGACCATGCTGTTTTGGTTATTGTGGAAATGGTTTCAACATTTTCCAGAATGTTTACTTTTAGAAAACTTTTGACCATCCCTGGAACAGCCAGAAAAAAAAAATAGTCAATGAAAAAAATTAAATACCTGGTGTTTCAGGGAGTATTTTCTTCATGGAAATTTTTTTTTCATATCTCTAGTTAAGAATAAATAGGCCAAGATAATAAATTGTACAAATGTAGGAAGGTGTTTTTAAACAAGTTTATTTAATTTCAGCCCCCCCCCCCTTCCAGCTCCCAATCTGGAAATACATATAAAATATTACAATGGATAAGAAATTCACATGGATTTTAAAGTATGCATTTCTGCTAAAGAGAGCCAGTGTGGTATGGTAGTTAGGGACGTTCTACTCCACCTTAGGCATGAAGCCAGCTGGATGAACATTGAATCAGACACCCAGTTTCAACCTTAGAAAGCAGGCAATGTCAAACCACTTCACAAATATTTGTCAAGAAAATTTCAGGGATTAGTCTAGACAATCACCAGGAGTTAATATTGACTTGAAGGAATCTAAAGGAGTTCAAAACCCCAGTAAAAATATACAAATATTATCTCTTTTCATAGTTCTTTTGCTGTTATAATGATGTCATCGTAAACCTTCAGGATCTCTTACTAATTCTTACTTGGATTCACTCTTTAGCCTAACATATAATATATTTAGTTGGGTTTTGGCTTAGGACAGGGGTGTCAAACGGCCGGATGCATCACGTGCAGGCCATGCCCATCCTAACTCTGCGAAGGGAAAAAAAACAACATGAAATGACAAATGACGGCAACGTGACTCTGCGAGTTTGATACCTGTGGCTTTGAAGGTTCTGCAAACCCAAACACTCTGAATTATATAGATATTATTTGTGACTTAGCACAGCATCAGTTGGGTGATTGGGCCAGCCACTCCCACTTAACCCAACCCACCTCACAGGGTTGTTGTTGTCAGGAAATTAGAAGGAGGAAGGTGTGTTTGAGTTATTTGTAAAATTAAATGTGGGATAGTAATAAAACAAAAAATATTGCTCCTTGTGGTGCAAGCAAAACTTGTATGCACCACAAGATGTAGTTACAGTTTGTTGTAAACAGTTACAACAAACCATGACTTAGTATTCCTTCTGTAAATAATGATACATGACCAAGGCTGCTAAGGTATATTGCCTGTTGGACATATGACCAAGAGACTGGATGTGGTTTGAAGTATTCAGAAGGAAAAATCTCAATAGCAAAAAATACTAGTCACCAAAGAAGACAGTTTTGTGGGATTGGTGATGTAAAAAGAAAGAGGGGCTTAGCCTGGTTTAAGCACAAAAGAGGACACGAGCTGTTTTCAGAAATTAGGAAAAAAAAGGTCAGAATAGTTTTCCCCTAGGAAATATAGATATATTTCATGTTTCTGACTCACAGCTTTCCTCTGAAAAGGATTGAAGCAGTACACTGTTTAAGTTGGATGAAAACATTCTAGTTTAAACATTTTATTTGAGCTTTGTTAAGATATTAACCTGACTAAAGCAAATCCATAATGATTGAGATATTCCATGTGTTCAAAATAATATTTTCTTTAATATGCAGCACAAACAATTAGGAGTTATTATAATTGCACTGTAATAATCACAGATTTAAGTATATGATGTAATATAATGTATCTTTCATATTAAGATGGAGCTCGGCCTAATCAGAAAGAAATTCTTTCTCTGCGAGCTTGTTTACTGATGTTTATAAAGCAGTTGGTGACAAAGGTAAGAAATGTTAAAATTGAGATTGTGTTGTTCAGTTTTATTTTCTCACAGAGCTATTTGCCCTGCTTATTGTTTCCTAGAATTGTTAAGTTGCTAAGGGAAGGTAACTCAACTTCTAGGAATCATCATTCAAAAAACGGGCCGAAAAAAGCCCAAAATACAGGTTGAAAAAGCCTGAAAAACAGGTCGAAAAAAAGGCTGAAAAACAGGCCAAAAAAGGCCAAAAGTGGGGGGTGCGAAGGTGGTGATAGGCCGCAGCGATCCTGCATCCTGGAATAGCTGATTGTTGGTAGAGGCAGATTTTTTTTTCTTGTTTTCCTCCCCAAAACCTAGCTGCATCTTATACTTTGGAGTGTCTTATACACTGAAAAATACAGCAATAAAGTTCCCCAAAGCTAAGTGAAAATAACTGAAAGAGGCTTAGACTTTCTCCAGATGAAAAAAAGACAGAAGCCTTATAGGATAAATGTTTGAAAAATACTTTCAGAACTTGGAAATAGATAGAATAATTGATTTTGGTTTAACAATGCTTGAAGACTTATTAAATAGCACACTTGGTATTTCTTCTTATTTCTGACTCTAAGACAAGCCAAGTTAATAGATATATATGATTATACCATATATAGTTAAAAATATTGTCTCTTCTGATATCAATTGTATATCCTGGAAGATTGAAAAACTGCTTTCTTTCATTATAGTTTGGGACGCAGATGTAAACATGTAGACATTCATTTATCTATTTATTTGTCAAATTTATGTAGCCACCCATCTCACAAACAAAGTGACTCTGGATAGTGTATTTTGTGTCTTTTTAATTAAAATTCAAGATATTTTGCTTCTAACAACTGATTCTATTTGAAGTTTTTAGCAAATTAGCCAGACGACCACTTTAAATGCATAAAAACAATGATGGGACTGTTTAAAGCTAGTTATATATTCAGACATATTTGTTTATCTGATTTGATAACTGGAAGTGATTCTGTGGGGTTCTAGGCCCTGATTATTCCAAATTAATTGAAAAACTACACTTGGGAGCTCTTTCAGGCAAACATAAACTCTGTTATTGAGCCTCAATCATCTTTTATTGGGTAAGCTGTATTGTAATTCATTTAGGCCCCCTTTAAATAAATGAATGCCAAGAGTACAAGATCTAAAGCAGCAGTGCCCAATATATTATTTGAATTATATTTCTCTTGATGTTATCTTTTAAGGACTATGGAGTGAAAGAAGATGAACTCCAGGGCATTCTGAATTATCTTCTTACCATTCATGAGGTAAACTAACTTAACAACTTGCTTCCATGAAGATTTTGAATAAAACATTCTCTCCTACCATCCAATAACATTGAAGTAAGAAAAACATGCATAACATTGATTTCATGAATCTACAGATATTATTTAAGAACCCTTATCTTGAAGTTCATTTGTGTAATGGGATTCTATAGGTTTTTTTTTAATTATTCATTTCATGGGGTGGGGGGACAGAGAAAAGAACAAATCATGAAGCTGTACCCACAAAGGATTTTTTTTTACGAAAAACAAAAACAAATAATACCATTTTAAATAAAGTATTTCTGGATACATGTAAAAAATGTGCAAGCTGCAATAAGTCAAGGCCTTAAAATGTTCGTTTGTTTTAAATTTACACAATTTACTTATCCACAAATGGCACTTTTTTTTCATTGTATTTTGGTTAAAATGTGAGAGCCTGCTTATTTATGGATGGGTTTTTCTACGATTATGCACCATCTGTATGGATATTTTTAAAAAGTATTACTACATATAATCCCTGATAAGCTCGAGGGTGAACTTTGCCACCTAAAATTCTTGGCTTGTCTTCAAGTATACCATAAAGCAATAAGTACAAGTAAGCATTGGTTACTGTTGTAATTATCTATAGCTTCATGTTTTGGTTTCAGGAAGAGTTTGATGCAAGAAATAGTATCAAACATTTATAAAGTAGGATATAAATATAAATAAACTAATTTGCTTTCAGGGTATTAAAACAAATAATTTTACATCATAAGTAGGTCCCCCACTTTGAATTCTATGTGCATAAATTCTGGCACTTAAAAAATAAAGTTTTCTCTTCAAAACACTGATGGCGATATCCTGGAGCATCTAAAAACTAAATAGAATGTATTTACATTTTTATCTATAATAATACAAATATTTGCTGCGTAATATTGCAGACTTAAGAACTGTCAATAAGAACAACAAAAAAAATCTTAATAATGAATGCTGGAGCACCTGGAGATAGCAGAGAAGAAAAGAAAGAACTACAATAGAAAAATAACAAAATATAAAGATCTGCAAATAGAAGAAAGACTGTGGGAAAAGAAAACAAAGAGTAGCTATAAGGGTCTTGGATGCAATCCTAAAACATCTAGAGAACTACTTGAACACAATTGGGATTAACAAAATCACAATTAGTTGATTGCGAAAGGCAGCTTAAATCAGAACAGTTTATATTTATGATAAGATATTTAACATCCTCAAACGTCATCATCTGCCTATTCCACTGCCCTTGGAAGGGACTTGATAGGTATGATAAAAATGCCAAATCAAGGCTAAACATTTCGTTGACTATGTGGCGAACAATTGTAATAATGTATATTGCCCCTTAAACAAGGGGTAGAACAAATCAAGTAATTAGAAAAATTCCATTCAGTGTATGCAAGCCACAATTCTAACAGGCCATCTCTATTAACAACTAAAGCAAGCCCAAACACAGCCACCCTACCTATGGAAAACATGCTAAAATATGGTAGATTGCATACACAAATTATATAGTTTTTATGTATAATTATTGTAAAACATACTAACCTGGGAATGCCAACATTAATATTATTTTATCTTTTAGCATATATTCTTTAGCTATGATTTCTATTATTATTAGATTTTATTCTGGATGTACTGGATGAATACCATCAAATTAAGGCAACAAACATATGTAACCTTCTTACTTCCTGTTTTCATCACATGTCAGCCAGCCAGCCTTCTTGACCGTTATACCAGACCATGCTCTCTCTTGAATCACATTCTATAATTCTGCAGGTGCTATTGCTGTTATTTCTGTGCTTTGATTTTAATGTACACTTCTTGATTTAATCCCTGTGTATCTTGTTCTTAAACTTTTAGATCCAATCTACTTTATCTTACAGTTATTTGCATGACTTTCAAACGACTGGCTGCTAAGTTGACATTACTTGGCTCAGCTGTTTTTGAAATGCTGCTGCAGCAGCCACTTTGGGCTTTCAACAAGGAAGTGGGGTTGGGGCCTGGACTGTCTTTATTTGCTTCTGCTGGGCTTGCAGATGCTTGAGCTGTGCTTGGGCTGCTTGCCAGAGTCTATGAAATGTAATGTCTACATATTTATGCTGCACCTGATCTCATTATCCAGTCTGCTCAGTCTTTGCCAGTTGATTGGCCATTGACAAGAAATCTTCCTACTTACTTTCCCATCCCCAATGCCTCCTTATCCAATCTCAGTTTCTTAATGTCCTCTGGTTATCTTTCTTGTGAGACTTCAGGTCTTTCTTCTGTCTTTTCTCCTTTCTCCTTTTCTTTTTCTTCTTTTCCACTTTTCCTCTTCAATGCCACCATAACTAGTTCCAGAGTCAAGCACTTTTAAAAGTCCAGGTCAATCAATTCCACAGGGTGGGGGCCTTAAAGGAGAACAGGTAAGGGGAGCATGGGCTTTCCATTCACTGCACATTCTTATTTTCACAGTCTGCTAATATTAAATAAACTGCTTTCTAAATATGGATTGTGTTTATTTATTTACTTTGGGCAGTTTTGTTATTGTCAATGTCGTAAATTATTGATGGGCTGCAGTATTAAATGTATGCGTTTTATAACAGTTACAATTTGATTTTGTAAAAATGTGATTTTTTTTGTATAGCAACTGCTAGTTTAGGACTGAAGTCTGAAACAGTTTAGCAACACATTGTTTTATTTTTTTGTATAATAGGAATGTGCTAATCGGTGGTTTTGATGTTAGGATTCTAACATAGCAGAAAAAGCTGTTATTTGAATAACAGTTTCTCTGCTATACTAAATTGCTTCTGAGTGTCTCTTTACTTCTGAAACTCTTTGATTTATAGCATGGAATAAATTATTGTTTTGTTTAAAATATATCAAAGTTTTCATGGGCCAATGGATCTATTTCCTTGGTTCTACTATGGCTTGCTTTTATATATTCACTTTTTTTAGTCCTGGGAGTAGGAATATCTGTGAGTTCCTTAAGGTATATTTGTATAGATCTGAGTTAAGTTTTGGGAGTTTTTTTAGTTTAGACTGTCAGTTTTTCCTTACTACTTCTTCCTTTGGCTTTTATGACTCTCATCATGAAATTTTATAAGTATCCTTTACATATTTCTTATGAATATCATTACATGAATACTATAATGTGAAGCTGCATCTTGCTTTGATGGCCCTGGATGGCTAATAAAACCCAGAAAGTTAGAAAAATAAATACTACAACATTACATGTGGTCCTTGACCTACGACTTTTCACTTAACGACCAGAGTTCCTATGGACTAAAAAAAATCATGACCCGTCTCAGAATTTATGACTGTTGCACCAGCCCTTCAATCACACAATCACATTCTGGGTGCTTGGGAATTGGCTGGCATTTGTCACTGGTTGCAGTATCCCACAGTTACACTGAAAAACATTTGGTAATGTTTTTCCAGAAACTGGCAAAGCCACCATTGGATAAAAGTGAATTCACACATATGACCATATGATTCACTTAAGAACGAAGTTGATTTGCTTAATGACTTAATGCCTGCTATAAATTTTTTTGTAAAATTGAATATGGTTATGTGGTACCTCACCTTATGATTGCAATTTATAACTAAAATCCCAATCCCAATTTTGGTCATAATCTGAGGGCTATCTGTAATGTAGACAAGTTCTCAAAATTTTCATCCCACTGTCATACAGTCTTACAGCTGAGTTTATCTGTTATCTTGATCCAATACCTGAGGGAATAGCAATGATTTTAAAGCTTTTTGGAAGGCCCAAAGTGTTGGGGCCTACTCAGTTTTGGGAGGAGTAGAGCAAACAATTAGGCAAGCTCTGACACAGCAACTCTTCTGATTTCTACTAGATCAGGGATGTCAAACGCATGTCATGACAGCATCATGTGTATTAGGACTTTTTTCTCTTTGCTAAACGAGGAATGGGCATGGCCAGCGCATGACGCATTTGGCCCACGGGCTGGGAATTTGACAGCCCTGCACTAGGTGATACTGCTTCGAGAAAACAATTTGGAACATACCCACTCTGTCAGTCCTGGTAGGACTGAAAGTATCACGAATGTGTCTCAAGCATCTTCCATTCTGTCTAATCCTAAATTTAACAAGTGCTTAATGCTATGGTCATCAATGAAGAATCAGTATGTAAAACACTTTTCTCTTTGTTTTGTCTATAATGAGAGGTGGAATATAGTGGTAATTCATGGATTGATAAAAATCTTCAAAATATAAATTGCAGTATCAGCTTTAACATGAGTTTCTTTATACTTAGGATGAAAATTTAATGGATGTTTTGCAATTGCTTGTTGCTCTCATGTCTGAGCACCCCAGTTCTATGATTCCTGCTTTTGATCAGAGGAATGGATTACGGTGAGAAATACATTCTAGTAGAAATAACAATAATCAGTTGAATTTTTGGTTGTCTTGTCAGATAAAAGTCTTTTGTTACATATTAAGGTAGGAGTTACTTTGTATAAAACATTGTCCAGTTACATACGTTTTGTGAATTCATATTCAAGAATGTAATTTGAAACAATAATTCTATCTACCGTTATTGATTGAAATACAAAAAAAAAATCATAAAATCGGATCTGGTGACATGGTGATCCTGTTTACAACTGTCATGACCCTACAACTGAAATTGTAGACTCCATTGTGGTAGTAAATTGAGGACTACCTGCACTTCTGTCCCCCACTTTTCTGGATGCTGTCATATATGACTAGCAAGGGATACATGTCAAATGTTATAAACATAGCTTTTTCTCAAAAAGACTGATATATTCAATCCATCACTTGGAATATAGACACATTAATAAATATAAATATTAATTAAATATTAACATTGTAAACTGGGCAAAGAGATAGAAAAAGGCTCCAACTAGGTATATGGTTTCTCCAGTTTGTGGTCTCTATATATTTCCAAAACTATGTTTTAATTTTTTTTTCTATTTTTTCAATAAATATTTGTATTAAGATATTGAATTTAGTAGCTGGAACAATAAAGTGAACAATAGGCCAGAATACACAGTTGTAGTTGTTTAGTTAAAGAGTGCTGATTCGTGCATGATGCAGTCTATGCTATGATTGGTTGTTGTAGGTCTAAAGCAGGAGTTTCCCTTTTTTCTTCTGTTTGTTCTGTAACCTGGTTTAGATTTACCTCATGATGTTCCTGTGTTTTTGAATTATCTTATATTCTTCCTTTTCTGGATGATGACAAAGACTGCTATAAATTTAAATGATAAATATATTTATATTTATATAAAAGACTGCAAGTTTATGTCAGTGTGTCTGACTTCATTTGGGCAGCTGCTACGCAATTCCTTGATAATTTTCATTTGTCAATTTTGAACTAATATTTTCTTGTCTTTCTTATTTGTGACCTTTTGCTATATAAATTCTCTTTTCCATTAATAGTAGTGGGATTTCAATTAATCATGAATATTTTTTCCTCATTTCGATTCAGTGGGATAAGTATCTCAGTAATGTGCCGGGTTGTTTTAACTATCACTGTATACAATAAGAATTATTCTGTAAGTGTAGCTTGATTGTTGCCTAAATAAACTATTTTAGCCATTGTTACTCTATGACTTTAAAAAAACCTTTTGTTTAGTGTTATCTACAAGCTTCTTGCTTCCAAAAGTGAAGGAATCAGAGTACAAGCACTGAAGGTGATGGGCTATTTTTTAAAGCATCTAGCACCCAAGTAAGTATTAGATATAAATAAAAGTAAACCATAAAAACATCTAAATCCTTAAATATTATTTTTCTGGATTATTTTCTATAAATTCTTGATGTAAAATCACAATTGGGACTGGAATGTTGGTCACTAAACAATGCAATCATTAAGCAAGTCATCACATGACTGGATCAAATTTGAATTGATTGGTGTTAAATGAATCACTCCATTGTTAAGTGAATCCAGCCTTCCCAATTCACTTTGCTTGTTAGAACCTGGCTAGGAAGGTTGCAAATCATGATTGTATGACCACAAGATAGTGCAACCATCATAAATGCAAACTGGTTTCCAAGTGCTTGTATTACGATTGTGTTACTGGTACAATGGTAATATCTTGGAAGACAGGCCACAAATCACTTTTCTTGAGTGCATTGTAACTTAAAACCAGTGTTAAATTAATGGTCATAGTTGAAGTATTTTCTATAATTGATTTTATATTGTTGAAGGAGATATTTATTAATTATTTAGTACTGCAGTGGTCAGAACTTCAGGCAGAGGTCATGAGTCCCTTCCTTAAGTGCTGTTGTAATTTCAAACAATCACTGAACAAATAGTCTACCTAGATTACATTTTACAGATAATTATACCTTGGACAAGTATGCATAAACTAGGCTTGTCCATATTCTTTTAATATTCCCCTGTAGTTAACTATAGTTTTTCATTGCAATAAAATTGTAAATCTGTTAAGACTTTCAAAGATGCTAGAACATGATAACATAGTTTAAATACATACATAAATACAGGTAGTTCTCGAGTTATGAATGAAATGAATCCTGCTCAATCCATTTGTAACCCAAGGATTTGTGGGCGTGAATCTTGTATTTTGAACAGGATTACCCCCTCCTTTTGCCCACACATTCACTAATCAAATACGAGGCTTGTTAAGTGCCCATGAGGTATTTCAGGTTGGGGAAGGCCATGGAGAGGCCTACTGATGGAACAGGCTACCTATCTAAGACCACCCAAGGCCTCCTCAACCCACTGAAATACCTCATACTGCCTACATTTGCATTCTCCAAGCAACCTGCTGTGTTGGGTCATTTACCTTATGAAGATCTAGTAAGCAGTCTCCTTGTAGGTTGCCACCCAAAATGGAGTTTCGGGGGGGCGTGAATCCTTCCCTCTGACACTCCGTTCAGCCCTCCACTGGTGTCACCTGGCCTGTTGCAAGCTGGATCCATTCATTTTCAAAATTTAGCCTGTAACGTGCCGGGGGAGACCTGCAGAGCGCCAAATGGAGTATTGGAGAGCTGGATGCAGCCTCCGGAGGCTCCATTTTAGCCTGCAATAGGCCAGCAGAGACCCACAGAGGGCTGAATGAAGACTTGGATGGCCAGATCCACTCCGCAGAAGCTCCATTTCGGCCGGCAACGTTCAGGACGAATGTTGCAGAGCCTCTGTGGTTGTTTGTAAGGGCAAACATCTGCCATGGTGCTGCAAGATTTGTAGCTTTGGGCCTTGTTCGTAAACACAGTTTACACACTTATCGTGTAAGTTCAAACATTCGCTAAGAGAATGCTTGTAATCTGGGAATTACCTGTAAATAAAATATTGGCCAGCCATTTTACCATAGGCTAAATTCTCGGGGGTTTACAAACATAGAAATATGTTTATTCATATACAGTTGAAGCATAAATAATTAAAATCAAACATTAAAACCTAAGGACAAATAGGGAAGGCAAGGGCAGAGTGGGGGGAAGTGGGATATGCTGTTACTCAATCAAACACCTCCACTGCGCTGTTTCTCCACTCAGGCCCCAAGCCAATTGGGAGCCACATCTTTAGGCCCTAAATTTGATTTGCATATTATGGGTCCTTTGGAAGTTATTAACTGTACTTTGTTTCTGATATAAGCTTTTGAAACTAAAACAGTTGTGTGCATGTTTCAATTTATTTTATAAATACTTGATTATTTGATTATATGGATTACATTTCCACCAGAACACTATTTTTTAAATTAAGAAATATCTCTGAGATGAGTCTTGATAGTTTTTCTTTTTCATAACATAAAAATTAACTGTAAACCTAAGCATAAGCTAAGATTAAAATAAATGAGCATGGGGAAGAAAAGGATAATAGTTTTGATTTAAATATTGAAAGTGATAGTTTTCCAAAAATATATTCAACAAGTTATTCATTATTTAATTTTCCATATAATTTTAGGAGGAAAGCAGAAATTATGATTGGACATGGATTGTTTTCTCTTCTTACTGAGAGGCTTACGCTTCAAACAAACTTAATTTCCATGACTACCTACAATGTACTTTTTGAGGTAAAAGTCTTAAAATATGTAGCTAAGATGATTTAATTTATACTGATAAGTTCCAGGTGCTAAAATTGGGATTTTTTGTTTCTATTTCACAGAAATACTAGTTAACAAACATAAATGTTACAAAATTATCCCAAATTTGAAAAGCAAAACTTAATAATTCAGTACTTAATTTGAATAAAAATCTTAATTTAATTACAAGTAATACTTCTATTGTCAAACAGGTCTTTCAATATTATGAAAATAAATTTTAGATTGGTTTGATGTGATGTGATGATATCTGTATATGAATATGCAGATATATATGTATATGCATATGTATAGAGAAGTATTAAGTATGTTTGCTATCTTGAATCCTCTGTGTGTGTGTCTGAATGTGAATGTGCAGAATAAGAATATATCAAAAGTTTGTATTGCAACTAACAAGTATAGAACCTTAGTGTGTAACACTGAACAATCCTTCAGTTAAGATAGGAATGGGCAATTTGAGGGCCTCACATTTCTTTTTCAATCCATCTGGCGTCTCTTCTAACCAGTTCATTAAAATGTTAGATCTTTATGAAATCTCACATAACTAAAGCTCCACAGAAGCCTTACAAATAATTGTTGTGACTTCTTTCAATTTCAATCCCACCTTTTGTCCATAGAATTGATTGTGCAGCTCTGACCCTCTTGAGCCAGAGATAAAGAATTATAGATAGATAAATAAATAAATGTTGCTATTTATTATAAATAAACAATATATGTTGTTTGATGGACCAGAATGGTCCAAAAATAAGCCTCGTTTTAATATACTTTTTATTTGCATGAACAGATTGTGTTAACTTTCATAGAGTTTTTACATTTTTCCTGTTTTTCTATTGAGTATCCTATCCTTTGAACTTTGTTACCAGCCTGAGGTAAATAATGTTATCTGAGCAAGGAAAAATATTATAACGAAGCATTAATTTACTAAGAAGTAAGTCATTCTTCCTGCTTGTCACCTAAAGTTAATTTTACTTATTGATATAGTTATTTTAAAAATCAAAATTTGACTATTTTTAATTGAACAGTTTAAAATTATTTCACTGTTAGATTTTTCCTAACATGTTCTTGTTTTCTTTTTCATCAGATACTTATTGAGCAGATTTGTACACAAGTAATGCATAAACAGCATCCTGACCCAGATTCAACAGTGAAAATACAAAATCCCCGTAAGCATCTGTGTTTCTTTCAGATAAACTATTATAGAGAGCCTGTAAATGGTGTTGTATGTGTTTCAAAAATGGAAAAATGTACTAGGAAGCATATTTCTTATATTTATGTTTGCTTTCATAGTCTAACGTTTGTTACTTTGGGAAGTGTTGTTATTTGAAGTGTTTTAAAATGGTTTTTTTTTTTAAGGAATAGGACAGTGGTGGCGAATGCGTGCCGGAAACAGAACATCAAACCGTCCCGCGAGCTTTCTGGCATGCCAAACCATCTTGCGTGCCACATGCAGTCCCGCTGGCTCCGCATCCCGTTTTGTGTTCCGTTGCGTACCAGCCAGCTGGCTTTTGCCGCGTGGGAGTGCTGAAATCCGGAAGCTCAGCATTCCAGCACACATGTGTGCTCTGAAAGCCGAATGTCCAGTTTCTGGTATGCGCATGCACACCGGCCAGCTGTTTGGCACGCGCACATGCGTGCCATGCTGGGACGCTGCACTTCTGGGTTTTGGTGAAAGCCAGCTGGCTGGCGTGCGATGAAGCGCAAAAATGGGATGCGGAGCCAGCGGCACTTGGTGACGCAAAAGGTTTGTCACCACTGGAATAGGACTTCAGTAACCATTTCAATTCTAGCATAAATCTGACTACCTAAATTGGTATTACTTCATTGAAAATTAATTTCATTATTAATTTCCATTCTAAATTAACTATCAGTAATGGGGAAAAACTGGCCTGATGCTTCAGTTTCTCAGACACTTGAAAGCTCTTCATCAGAATTAATGAATTAAATTAAAATTAAAATTAACTTATTTTTATTCATATGGGAGCTTTTAACATGTACAAATGAGAGGTCAAAAGTTTATATATAGAGGAATAAGGCTCAAGGTTGACTCAGCTTTCCATCCTTCCAAGGTCAGTAAAATGAGGGCCCATATTGTTGGGAAAATATGCTGACTCTGTAAACCACTTAGAGGGGGCTGTAAAACACTGTGAAGCGGTATATAAATCTGCTATTGCTATATACAGGAACCCTATAATCATCAGCCTTGTTTAGCTGTAACCCTGCAATAGATCTTTAAAGCATGTTCATTCAGATTCATTTATAATATTTTAGCAGTCTAGAAACATTCCTTATAGCACTTCTTATCTGTAGGAAGCTTGCAACAAGGTTTAGGTGAATATGCTTCCAGCCTAGCAGTCTTTCATTATCATTGTTCTATGTTGGGAGGCCTTAAATATTCATTATTGTTTTACCTATTAACTCTTTTTGAATTAAATATCTGAATAGGATTTCTGTGGCAGAAAATAATAAATAATAGAATTGTTTGTTATTTTAGGTTTGAATTCCAGAAAGTGTTTTGAAGCAGCTATGGACATGACCATGTTTATAGCACTTTTAAGGAACTGATCCTTTTCTCCTTTTCTGAGGAAAGCAGACATGCTATCCTGGGAAAAGATGCTGCTATAGCAATGGGATAATACAGTTCTTCACATTTAACAATAAGAGATACTATCACTAATAAACTTGAAAGTTTTTAAAGATATTGCTATGCATTTCTTAGACAAATTAGTTAATTGACATGGGAATGGAAGAATGCCCACATGCATAGAATATAGTACCGTTTTTATAATTTTCCAAACTGGCTATTATTAATTACAAGTAGTCCTTGACTTACAATAGTTCATTTAGTGACCATTTGAAATTGCAGCTGTACTGAAAAACATTACTTTTTTCAGATTTAACGAGTGTTACAACATCCCCATGGTCATGTGATTAAAATTGAAATGCTTGGCAACTGACTTCATATTTATGATGGCTGCAGTGTCCGGGATCATGTGATCACCTTTTGCAACCTTCTGATAAGCAAAGTCAATGAGAAAACCAGATTCACTTAACAACCATGTTATTAACTTAACAGTTGCAATAATTTACTTAACAAGTGTGGCAAGAAAGATCGCAAAATGGGGCAAAATTCCTATCTTAATTGAAAATATGTTCTGCTCTAAAAGTAGACTTGAAGATGCAATCATTATACATCTATAAATATGTACTATCCAGCTTATCTGATTTCTGTCTCTTAGTAGACATTCACAGATGTCCTTGGGAAACTCAGCAATAAGATTTCTCTTGTGACTTGGGTCCAGGAAGCAATTAATAAAAATATTGAGTGTTTTCAGGTTACTGTATAGTTAAATTGATTTTTAAGGTACATGATACCCAAACCAGAATAAACATACAAGGATACAAGGGTGCATTAGAAAGGACTAATATTTCTTCTCCCATTATTTAATACATACAATGTGGTTTGTTAATGAAAGTACTGTAAGAACTGATTCAGGAATAATTCCAAACAAGTTATACTTTGCTTCTTGTTATATACCCATGTAATAATTTTTAACTTGGAAGAGGAACTAGGATGAAAATCTTATTTTCATGTTGATTTTTAAAATTGTTATGTTTTCCAGAGGTTCTGAAAGTTATTGCTGTTTTGCTACGTAATTCCCCACCATGTTCGGAAACCATGGAAGTTCACCGAGTCTTCCTATCAGACATGATTAAGCTTTTTAATAGCAGCAGGGAAAATAGGAGGTAAGATCATTATATATATATTATATATATATGCAGGTCTAGGTCTTTTCGGGTCTTTTCCCGTGTAAGTTTCAGAGTCTTTTTGCAACGTTTCGGCG